>JAKXYG010000671.1:355000-615000 GCA_025895645.1 Cardicola forsteri | reverse complement strand
ACCATGCAAGTATTTATCAGATTTAACGAAGCCGTTCGTTTGGGACATATTCTCTTATTTGGACATGACGACGACTAAAACGGAAGTTTGGATATATCGCTGTGTACTTCACTTTCATTTACGTCAATCATTCAGACTGTGTTTTATAATTAATGTGTAGATTGTGTTACTACTTTTAATGTTTTACTGGAAAATGTTAGAGAAATGGAGCAGGGACCTGCATTTGATGTCAGTGGTGGGGATTGAACCTATTCCCACTCAAGTTCTAATTGAGCCACTGGACCGCTCTGACAACATGCTGTGGGTTTCGTAGACTTGGAATAAATTAGCATTTAAATTCCTAGTTTGCTATTACTACAATTACATTACTGCTACCACTACTACTACTACTACTACTATTACTACTACTTCTACTACTACTACTACTACTACTACTACTACTAATAATAATAATAGTAATAATAATAATAATAATAATAATAGTAATAATAATAATAATAATAATAATAATAGTAATAATAATAATAATAATAATAATAATAATAGTAATAATATAATTATTATAGATTCCCCAGTCACCTAAATCGTATTCTAATTGGTTTAAACAAACATTGCATTGCTTCCGACACGGCATTCAATCAGTCGGCATTGAAGAATATTGTTCAAGGAATTAGTCAATACAAGACCGAATATTTTCCCTATGTCAAATTGGCATTCGATCAATTGGCCCACTGTTCTTCGAGCCACAACCAAAAAGAGTTGGACGCGTTGAAATTTGAACTGTCCAGTTTGGCCCATTGTTTTAAGCAAATGTCTCATTGGTTATCTGGAGGCCTTACTGGCGCTTTATTTTGACATTTGCTGACGTGACATTCCATGCATTGTGCATGATTTGATGTGCAATGTGTGCTTGTGTGTATAATTCTAGTGCAATGTTTTTGTTTGAATTTATGGATGCTAGTTGTTAGTTGAAAAGTTAAATTTGAAATTGTTGCACCGTGTTTGGTATTCACTACTCTAGTCTCCAAACTAAAGAAATTAATTTTGGTAGGGTACTTGTTTAAGACATTTCCATTAATCACATAGTTTTAAAACCGTTTTCTGGTTTTATTATTCAATGGTTTGAATTCTACTACAGGCACTAAACGCGGGTCCTCGTTTGGTTTCTTGAAAATGTCCACTTGTTGAAAAATGTTTGTCATGAAGCACTTGAAACAATAGTAATACAATACAATTGTATTAAAAAAATACTTTTATTCAGTATTTATTTGTTTTTACTACTTTGAACGTTGTACGGGAAACGCATGTTTCAGCAGTGGACATTTGCGCGAAGCTGAACGTGGGCCCGCGTATTTAGTGTCGGTGGTGGAATTCGAACCCCCATGCCCACCGAGGTCCAAATCGAGTGCTGTCAACTGGTTCATAATTCGAGGTTGATAAAAATCATCAACATACAATATAATGCGTCGACTATTAGAGACGGTACAAAGCACTGGAAAGTTTTACAGTTGTCAAATGGTATCTTATCATTATTATTATCGTCGGGGGTAGACATTCTCCACTGGTTATTATCACCTAGGGTAGTACAAATTATCAAAAGTCTGCATAAACATCAACTTTTACAATGTGCACTTAAGGAACGACACTTGTTGACTATAAATGTTGATTACATCCCGAATTGAACCCCTTCAGTGATCTTGATTAACTGCAAACGGACGTCCAATTAAGTAATTTATTTGGAAGAGGGGGGTTAGTATAAATAAAAGGACTGAGTTCGCTTGCTACAAGGTTTCCGTTGGCCACATGGTCTATCAAATGGTTTCTTGTACTATTTATTTAATAATAAATGTGATTATCCTTTTTATCTTATTATTACTACTTTTTGTAATATAGTCTGGAATATTCATCTCTGACAAACATGATAATTATCCATATTTAAAAAAGTAATAGAAATACAGACCAGGCAAGTTTATTATTATGATAAGCTTTAGGATATTTAAGAACGTTTCTAGAGCGTTTTTAAGTTGAATAGAAAAGTTCAGTAGTGTAAGACAGTTTAACAGCACCAAAGTGTCTTATTTTGCATAACAATGAATTTAAATAATAATCAGACTCAGTTGATCGATAGCAATTTAGTAATCAATCTAAACAGTGCGTGGGTGCGTTTAAGTCTATTATAAATTTGTAGAAATGCTATTAACCTCGGAATTATAATCTAAAAATTAGGAGCATTTATCTTAATCCAGTAATTATACGGTATTATTGATTAAACTGGCTACACAATCTAGGACATAGTGCGTACCTGAGGTACTTGGTTTCAATGTGACTCCCAAATAATGAACATTAACTTCCCATTAATGTAGCACAGGTGATTAAAGTGCTAAACTGGGGGGGGGATTAAGTGGGCGTAAGTTTGAATGCCATCGCGGGCACTAAATCTGGGATCTCGTTTGGCTTCGCTAAGTGTCCATTTGTTGAAAAATCTTTTCGTAAAACATTGAAGCCATAAACTGTGAGATGAATTTATTTAGTATATTCTTGTCAGTCACAAACATAACATTTTCGTATATATATAGTAAAAATTGTAACGAAATAAATGAACAATTTTACGTGTATTATCTAATATCGTGTTAGAAATAAAATAACTTAATCTGAACTGATTAGTAATAACACTCAAATTTGGCCTCAAGTGTTTTTTCTTAGTAATGTACAGCCGGTCCCAAGTCTAGTCGAGGAAGCAGGCCGTTTCAGTGAGTAATGTTAGCAACTTGACTTCTAAAAATAAATATTGCCAACAAACAAGAAAACGCCATTTTATTAAAGTAAGGCAAATAAGTAAAAGCATGACGATTTTGATAGTCGGGTTGAACAAAAGCCGACACTAGTTCAATCTTTGAAATGTAGAATCTTCAGTATTGAAAATTTGAACTACAGCTATATGGAACAATCTCGTTACTCCATACCTTTCAAGACTGAAGGGTTATTGTCATAATAATAATAACAATAATAATAAATGTAGTTTGATACACATAAATGCAATTGAACTGCACCGTAACTAATCTTAAGTCTGGTTGAAACAGGACAAGAATTTAAGCTTAAAGTTTACAATCAGGTCTTTTCAAAAAGAACCATTGTATTGAAGAAACGACAATGGGAGACTATTCTAACAACCTGCGACAAAATCATAAAGGCACAATTTTGCGATATCCAAATAGGAGCATAATCTTCAATACCAACAACTTTAATGAACAATCTTGCAACGAAAGGGTTTTGAACTAAATAATGAATGCAATTTAAAAATGATCATATGACAATGACAATTTATTGGGTGCAAAATCGCGTTTATTGATATTCTTGTCTAAAACATTCGAGGACTATCGACACTGAATTTTGAATGCTGTTTATACATTCAATCTGTTTTTATTACTTTTTCATTTTTTGTGCTATACACAATTAGTACAACTATTACAATTTGGAAGAGACATGTAATTGTTATACTGTCAATAATTAAATGTACTGTACAAATTTTGTTTTGATGAGCAAAAAGTCAAACAAACTTTCAAGAGATTGGTAGATCACATGAATTTTTAATATCTCCATCATCAACTTAAACTATGTAGTCAAAACAATACAAATGAATAGTTCAAACTAGATCAACCAGTTGTATTTGACCTTTTTCTCCAAATCAATAATAATAATAATAATACATGACTTGTTTAATTGGATCACAAAAAACCTAGATAAACATCTTTATTTTTCAAAAGTCAACTTTTCTCTAATCTGCTTAATTGCACTCAATATACTTAATCTCGCTTTTGTCTTTATTTATCTGTAGTGTATTAAATTGTGCACGTACTGATAAACACGACCACAAATTAATTGGAAACTCAACATGGCGGCAATTGCAAATGAATAAAACATGTGGTTTATTGTAATAATTATTACAATAAGTACAAATAGAAAGGTATAATCAACAGTTAACTCATATTTAAGTTGTTTTAAAGCAAAATTAATTTCCACATGCTTTGTACATTAAATATTCTAGAACAGTCATATGTATCATTTCGTTGAATACATTATGCATTAAATAAATAAAAAAGTATAATAATTTAAAGAATTTGGGCAATTGTCTGCTGTCTTCCTGTTTCAACAGTAGAACACAGTACAATAAATCTTAACTCTTTTTTGTCTAACTAACGTTAGATGAAATGCTTTAATTTAAAAACTTAACATGTTTTCTTGTCCACAAACTAGTTTATTTACTTTTGGGTTTGTTGTTCAAAATGTTTTGTATCTTTGGCAAGTCGCCAAGTATGGTATTTAATGTCAATGTTGGTATTTATACCTTTTCTCATTCGGATACAAATTTAATGTTTCATCAACTTAAGCCACCTTGGTCAAGTGACAAAATGGCGACCAGCGTGCATTCTAATGAGCAGCATCTCTAATCTCACTAGCAGTTTTACACATGTACGGTTTGGTCAATTGTTTGTCTTGAAATTATCATTATTATAATAAAATACTTTTGCTTTAAAATGAGCAAGACAACAATAACAGCAAAAACAACAACAAAGTCTCGTAATTCAAAACAAACATGGAACAACAAATTGATTCCATTATGTCAAAATGTTTGTTTAATCCCATGAGACATTCATTTTAATCAGATCTACGAATGGTTTTTAGTCAATTTTTCTGTAGTCTACCACAACCTATTTTGCCATCATCAATTAATTGTCCGTTCCAAAACCGCTTTTACTGGTCTTTCGGGCAGTAAATGTAGGATTTGACCAAGAAATTTTTTTCGTTTAATTGTAATAATGTCCATGTAGTAAACAAAAATTAGTTCTTTTTATAATTTCATTATTTAAAATGTGATCGTGTCAGGTAATCTTTAAAATTTTAAGACAGCGGCGACGAAAACTATCTTGTCTGATTGCTTCCACGTTTCACTCCCATATATTGCCGTAGGAATGATTCTTGATGAGTACAAACCAAGTTTTGTTTGCTGAGGGATGAAAGAACATGACCATATTGATTTGAGTCTATGCAAGACTGACATTGCCTTTCCAAGTCTGACTTTAACATCAATTTCGGTATTTCCGTCTTTACTAATGATGCTTTCCAGATATATATATATATATATATATATATATAATATTATATTATTATATTATTATATATTATTATTATATTATTATTATTATTATATTATTATTATATATTATTATTATATTATTATTATATTATTATATATATATATATATATATATATATATATATATAGTTTTACAATACATTAAAATGTTTTTTATGCAATATTTTAAAAACGTATAAACATTTTCTAAATAAATGGTAGACATTAATTGATGACATCTTTAATCTCTTAGATTAAAAAGGTTAGAGAACTAAACCCCATTGACAACCACCTTTTTAAAATTAAAAATGCTAATAATTTTGTGTATTTGAGTAATCCTTACACAGTTTCAATTTTCAATAATAGTGCTAATCCAGTGTCTGTATTTCTATGTGGACCAGAGACATAAACAGAACACAATGATAAATGAGCTTCCGTCTTAACAAGTGGATCCAAGCTAGTAAGCTGTTTTATGGTGTATGTACTACATGTAGACATGCTGATGAAGGTTGCAATTCTGTCAATCAATTAAGTAACTATTTGATTGATAATAGTAGTTGTAAAAAACGTTTTATTTACAAATACATTCATTGTGGTTGGGGACGTGATCACCTCTTTATTATTTTCCATATTTATAAGCCATATTAAACGATCAACTTCGATGGTTTGATGAGCGTAAACAACGTAGGAAAATAACAATTTTTTCCCCTAATATACGACATCCTTGTGTTCGCAAATATTGACGAGGATGCCTGATTTTTTGCCAAAGTTATCTCTCTTAGCCCAATGGCTACACGTATGATACACATAACCTTAAAATACCTTTTAAGTACTCTGGGTGCACCCATCCGCCGAGGTGGAACCGCTGTGTACTCGGTCCTTGTTGCTATTAGTATAGATGCCTATAGGCACCAAGCCAAAGAGAAGAAACAGTTGGAAATATCGCTATTATTAGAAATTGAGACTTTACAAGCATTACTCAAATCCTCAGGATCATTAACATCCCTGTTTATAAATCATAAAAGTTTATTATTTTTATTATTAAAATTTGTTGGCTATTACCATACACAGTCTTTTAATAATATTAATTACATCTGTTAGTGATAGAAATGTAACTTATAATTTTATTTTCTGTTTCATTGTATTTAATTATTGTTTGTTTTGTTTAAAAATGAAAATAATTGTGTTTAAGTAGTGACAAAAAGTTTGGTAAAAATTACTTTAAATTATTACCAGCATCATCATCTTATTATTATTTTAAATGTGTACATTATTTTATTATTATTACTGTGCCGGGGTGGTCTAGCGGTACAGCGCTCGAATTCGGACCTTGGTGGACATGGGTTCGAATCCCATCGCCGGCACTAAAATGCGGGCCCACGTTTGGCTTCGCCAATTGTCCACTGCTGAAAGATGTTTTTCGTTAAAAACATTCAAAGTAGAAAACACAAAATAAAAAAAAATAAAAAATAAAAATAAATAAATGCGTTACAAGCACCATTTTTAGCAGTGGACATTTTAGTGAAATTGAATGTTGGCAGTAACCGCTTCGATGGCTGAGTAAAAGCATATACCTAGAGTACTTAAAATAGTTTTTAAAGTATACCATATGTAGCCGTTTGGTTAATGGACATAATCTTAACAAAAAATCGAGTGGATTCGTCAAACAATAATGCCGTCACGAAGATGTCATCTACTTGCCAAAAAAGTTCGTTATATTTGCTTGTTTGTTATGTCTATCGAGCCATTAATGTCGATCGTTTCATTTATTGTACAAATATAAATAATAATGAAGATGTGAGTGACTGCGTTACCAACTACAGCAAATGAATACATTCTAAAAAGTAAAATGGATTTATGATATTAAGCACACGCATTACACAATCAGATTGATTTTTTAAATACTAATCCAACAATGTCTCGACACATTTATACGTTTTATCTAATCCATCTTTTGTTTATAAAGTAAAGCCAGCTAAAAATTTTTAAGTGATTTTTAATTAACAATAGCAAAAATTCTAAGCTCATAAGCTGTACTTCTTAAAAAGCATTTGGTTGCGTAGTTCAATCTCAAAAACAAAAATTGATGTCGGATAAAACCGTATAATTAGTAACATTTCGACAACATATTAAGAATATATCTAGTTGATTTTTTTAATAATTGCCAACTTTTTCTTGCTTTCAAATAAACCTAGAATGCTTTGTCAATTTTGGTGATAGACTTGCCTGTTAAAAAGTGCACTCCAACCTGATCCATACTTGTATTGTGAAAGGAGGATAATTGAAAAATAGGGTTACAACAATTCTACCGTTGCTAAAGAAATAACGAAAACAAGTTAAATATACACTCTAATCTCAAATAACTTTCTGCAATTTGTTTAAAATTTACAGAGGCGTACAAAGATAGTTTGGTCAGGAAATTTAAACAAACCGGGGTGGTCTAGCGGTACAGCGCTCGAATTCGGATCTCGGTGGGCATGGGTTCGAATCCCATCACCGGCACTAAAATGCGGGCCCACGTTTGGCTTCGCTAAAATATCCACTGCTAAAAGATGTTTCTCGTAAAACATTCAAAGTAGCAAACATAAAATAATAAAAATAAACCACCGGTAAATGTGTCAAGCAAAAATCGGTCTTATAATCAACTTGTTGTAATTTCAAAATGGTTTAAAATCCAAATATGATTTATTTCTACAACGCAATTTGGAGTAACAACTGGCACTGGTAGGTAGGAAATGAGAAACTTGTGAGTAGAGAATAGTCCGAGAAAGCAGTATTATTTTAAGACGCAGACGCAAACAAACCAGTGATTGGAGTCACTTTCACATCCTATTTAGCAGCACCTATATGCGTGGGAGTTCTTGTGTGCACTAAACTAGTGTTTTTTGACCAAAAGGTTATCGATTTGGGACGATTACGTGTCACAACTTGCACGAACTGTTGTCAAATGTTTCATGAGGGTGTTAGAAAAATGTTTTAATAAATACCACATTGCAACTAATCGAGAATTTAAGTAATATTTTCTTGTTTTTACAATTTCATCCAAGAGCTGACCCAGGACTGATTGAAATCGTCTCTGGACGCTTTGCTGTCAAAATCTTCTCCAGTGAAAACGTTATACGATAAGGATTTAACATAACACAAGTTGGTGGCAAAGCCACCTATTCATTAATTCCCAATTTGAGTAGTTTCTCCTGTACAAAAAGGTTGTCGGATTCAATTTGGACATGGAGGAATAGATGATATTTCTTGGCTAAAAGACCGCCTCTTTGCGACACCAGTGCTCACAGAAATTGAAGAAGCAATCTTCTTTAGGATTAACGGATCGACAAGCCTGTTATCCAGGATGCACCACATGGAGGACGAACAGTCAGGAATATCACCATCATTGGAAATTGAAACTTTATAAGCATTACTCAAATCCTCAGGATCTTTTCACCATAACTAATTACTATATTTGGATACTTTGAAAAACGAAAACGTTAATCGTGGCACCAAACCATTCTAGTCAATTAATGTGCTGGCAATTGATAGGGATGGGTTTCACGCACAAGTTGAGAAGCAATATTAAAAAAATTGTAAGAAAGTTCTACACAATCCATCCTTGAGTCCTGAATAGAAGCAATGTCAATATTGTAACGACTTAGCTCTATGCCTGGATCTAAACAGACGACCTTAACTGTACGTTCCTTGTTCTTAAGAATTGAATTTGGGAAAAGATTAAGTAAAATTTAACAGCTGGAAGACCGCATCCTTGCAAAGGCATTAGTGTTTACGAGATTTAACAAAACGATTTTCTTTAAGGGTTTGACGCTAGTTCTATGAGGAATCTTTCTTACGCTCATGTGACTCAATCAGACCTGTTAAAGAATACCACTATTATTGGAAATCGAAACTTTATAAGTATTACTCAATTTCTCAGTCATTAGCATCTCACTCTAGTATAACGGGAACCCACTAACATTGAACAAATTAAAAAGATTAATCTGTTGACAGTTGTATACGTAATTTAATAATTCAAAATTTCCAATAAGCTAATTACTGACAACCGTTAAATGGTAAATGTAATGCTTTCTGGCTCATATTAATTTGCTTTAAAATGACAAAATGTTATTTTTATTTGTTGTATATTATTATAAATCGACATTTTCGCACTTATCGTGATTCTCAAGCACCAGTGCTTTGTATTTAACGCTCATAATATAGTAGATGGTTACCAGATAAGTACCACATAAATTTCTCACACAAGCTTAAAACGTTCTATACATATTTATCTAATTAACAAAACATTATGAAATGAATACAGGTAGTAAATGATCCCGTAAGCTCTAATAATGTGTAAAACTATGTTTGCAATTTGATAGTCCGAAAATGTAAACCTAAACAAATTGTGCTATGGATTTCAAACGTTAAATCTAAAATATATGCTCTAACTCCTTATTATATACAATAATAAAGTAATAAGTATACTAATCAGTAATCATATTTTGTTCAATTATTTAAACAATTAAATAAGTGTTTTTAACTAATCCCATTCAAATGTATAAAGAATGTAAGCAACAAACCGAAAGCTAAAACAATGATACCTTAAAACAAATGACTGTCTTGAAAATGAATTAGAATATACATGCTACTAAAATCATAATACGAACTACATTAATCTAAATTTATATAGTATGTAATATAAATTTATATTTAAAAAATTTCAAATTAAACAAAATTATATTAATCTTTTATTTTAATACAAAATCAAATTTATAAAATACTACAAGTCAATGCAAAAAACAAAAACAATATTAACTACAATGTTTAAGATAAGTTTTAACTAACAATGAAAATATAATATTAATTACATAAATAAAACTAATCACAAATAAATTCCAAATAACATAAAAAGATTAAATAATGAGTAAAATAAGTAGAAACCGTAAAATGTAGGCTTCATAAAATAGTAAAGAAAATCAACATAATCAAAAGCAATAATTAATGGTTCAAAAAACTGACAAATTAAAAATGAATTCTACTTAAAGTGTAAAAAGTTAATAACTGTAAATTAAATCCATAAATATATGTAAATCACAGTGCTTTGACAAAAATACATTTTTTTCATATTTAAAGATGCGTTTGATAGATACAATTGTGAGGATCCGCTGAAAAACCATAGTTGGAAGATGTAGTATATTCTACTGATTGATTTGAGGATTGATTGAAATATTGTTTAAAAGACATATTTTCTGCAGTTAATTGTTCAACTTTTATTCTATATATATATATATATATATATATACAATGCTAAAAAAACAATGTTTACCCCAAAATATAATTTTCATTAAAAATGTAAACAAACTTACTTAAGCTCTGAATTCTCCTTTTCCAAAACTATAACGCGTAAATTTATTTCTTTTTCTCTCTGTCTTTTGGTATCACGTGACTTTTTAGCTGATGCATTATTACGAACTCGACAATTCCAATATTTTTCATTTTTCAATTCAGGTGGAACTTGCTTCTGTCAAAAGTAAAATAAATGTTAAAAAATCTCTGAATAAAAGTACCATTTATTTATGTCAAACACAAGTAGTTTAGATTGTAGAAATGTAAAGCACTTGCGTTATTTCTCATAGCCACAAATTAAAAAAAGAATAAATTAAGAAATAATAAATAAAATAACAACTTTAAAAACATTAAATTTAAATGTTACCTTTTTAAATAAAGGATATGGTGGTGGTACAGGTTGAGATTCTTTAGTAGCAGGAACATTAGAATATTTATCTATATAGATAATAACAAATCAATATTAATTAATAATGTACATTAATCTAATAGATGTTCGATATTAAGCAATATACTGTATAAATATATAAAAATGCATTTTATGAAAAATAATTTGTGTACTAGTAAATAATAGCATTTAAATAATGCAAAACCTGAATATATATATATATATATATATATGTAATTTTAAATGTGAACTATATCCAAAATTATTTAAATATTTTTAATTAATATTAAAAAACAGAATTATTTTTTACAGTAACATTAATCGTACATTTAATTGATAAAGATATATATCATTATACTCACTATTTTCAATTTCTTTGTTTACTACGTAGATTGAGTTTTGAAAAACAGAATCATCATAATCATTAACCTAAAAATTAAGTTTAATAAAAAAAACTACCTTGGGTTTAACAAAAACGTCATGCACAACATCAGTAAAATTATGACTCTTGATCAAATTGTCATTTTGAAAACTGTTGTCAAAGACATCCAAATTAATATCATTTAAATCGTCAAACGTCGCTATGTTATCCCACAATCTTGGACCCAAAACACTAGTAGCCTGAGATTGAACATAATTTTGAACTGTACAATTTTAATTGTAATTACATAAAATTATACACAAACCATTATAGCCAACATTCTTGTTCCTTAAATTTTCATTTCTTGAGTCTAAAAGATCTTTTAAATCACAAGGCGGTTCGTACATTATCAAATGTAAAACTTAGAAAGCTCTTTAGTAAACCGGGATTAGGTGAAAGACTGTAGTAATTGGAAAGCGTGATTTTCATAATTATATATTTATGTATTACCGAAGGTCACTTGCAGGTCAACTGTTTACTAAAACATTAAAACTTATTTTATTATAATTAAAATTATATATTAAATTTTATTTATTAAGAATATTAAAATGCATTATTAATATTAAGTTATTTAAGTGCATAATTTACTGTAAGTTAAGTAACGTTTTTATAAGTATTTTTTGCTAATTTTCAAAAAGTATAAATTAATTTTGCATTTTTATATTTTTTGTTATGATTATTATTTTTTCAAACAATTATTTTTTTTACTTATTTTTTAATCATTAATTTAAAGTTTTACTATAATTCTGTTTCCTACCTAAACTTAACTGCCATTTACATCATTTTCTAACTTTATTCCCAATATTTAGATTAAGTATTTAAATAAATTGTTTTACTTGATTTTTGCACAATCAAAAATATGCAACATATTTTTATTAATTTTTATTAAAAAAAAGTTTTATTTCCATGCTTTTGTTTTTGTTTTCGTTATATACACCCATTTCAACAATTAACGCAAACAATTACAAAGGTATTAAATTTAAATTAATTTGTTAGAAAGAAAGTCTACCCTCGACAAGTAATGTGTTGATTTGGTATTAAGTATAATCAACCTATCAAATGGAAAATTATATCTGGTACCTTAAATAGTGAAACATTTATTTCAGTTATGAAGGATGTTTTTCATTATGAAATGCAGCACACTTACACGAGGGTTACTACTATTTTTCAGGACAATGCTCCATGTCATACGTCCAAAACGGTAAAATTATATTTATTTAAGTTTACTATATTTGCCTTATATTTACATTTAGACAGTAGAGAAGCTAAAATAAAAAAAGCTGTCTTTCACTCAATTGCCACCTAACAGCCCGGATATCAATGTTATTGAAAATTTTTTCAGTATGCTAAAGCGCAATATCAATAAGCATACAAAAACTGAGGATTTATGTGAACGCATTCAGTTTGTTGTTTAATATGAGATAATCTTAAATCTTAAATGATATGATTATTAATTAGTCAGTGAATATAGAAATTCCCAGTAGATCGAGAAGTGAAAAAAAAACACAAGTCAGGACACCATGTGTATATTTAATGGAAACTGTACAAGAATTGAATTTTAAACACGTGCCATATATATATATATATATATATCACCAGTTTACTTCAATATCCGTATAACAAAATTATTCCAGCGTCTTCCCTGATGATGGCATCTGTCGTTGGGGCACATCTATAATTGTAAAGAACAATAATGATATACTAGGTCACATTATTGAGTCATAACATTGGTTAAAGGACATGGGCTCAATTTTATATAAAACTTGAGAAGTATGCACTGTCAATGATTAAAAAAAATGAAAAATGGTACAATGCTCTTGGCTGGCTTAAACTCAAAGGATTTATTATTTAATGAATTAGACAATCTTAATATATCACATTTTAAAACCCCATAATAAATACAATTAGATAATTTAAAGGTGAAAACAGCACTTGTATAATTTGTAAATTATAAGACGCATAATAACTATGTAGTGTACTTTGGTTAAAATATAAATTATAAATTTTAAAATAAGTTAATTTTAATAATTATTAAATTAAATTAAAATAAACATGTTTTCTTTATAAAACTTACAGTTAATTTTTTGTAGTGGTAATATTCATAATTGCTAATAAATAAAAAATGCAATAAAAATTGTTATTTACTTAAAAAATGTGGTTATTACTTAGCGTGTTATATTAAAACATATTAGTTTTGGTTATCGTTTATTTGGTGGAAGTTTTAATAAATACAGAGATGTATCATGCTGTTTAAATTTGACACTTGTTAATTGATTATTTTGTTACATAAATATAATAAAAGAAAATAAACAAACTAAAATCGGTGTTTATTCAATCACGATAAAACATTATTAATTCAATTTAGCTTTATAAACTACGGTATTTAAACCAGTAGGTAAATACAACTCACGAATCACAAAAAAGTAATGTTTATTTATTAAAAATTATTATTATTATTATTATTATTATTAATGCTTAATAATATTTAATTAAGCGGTCATTAATAGAAAGTGTTTAGAATTAAATAATTAATTTTTTAAAATAATTTTTATAATTTAAACGTGCTATAATGTAACTTGTTTTATAATAAAAAAAAGTAATTTTTTATGTTTTACAATTTTTGTTAATAAAATTTGATAAAATGAGATTGTTTAGATTTGTAAAAGAAAAAGATATTAAGTCCAAAATCAAAAATTAATGACCACAAGCATTACATTGCCTGTAGTGGGATTCGAACCCCCGCCCACCAAGGTCCAAATTGCTAGACCACCTCGGCACTGTAACCGTTTAACCAAAATTAGGTGAATAATTAACATGGCTTTTAATTAAAGTATATTTAATCGTTATTTTTTATTTAGCAAAAATGTGTTTTGACTTAAATTTAAACATAATTTTATTTGATTCAGTATTAATTAATTTACTGCTTTATAATAAATATTTATTTTTAATATGTAGATATTCCAAGCATTTAAGTCGGAACATGTTTCTAATATTGATAATAAAACTGACATTCTTAAACATTAAGATGTTGGTTTAGGAACTTAGTCGCTGTATTGCTCTGGCATTTAAATATTAACAAAAAATAAGCTGTTGGTAAAAATGCGTTTAAAATTTGAAAAATATGTAAAAATATTTTTAAAAATTAAAAGTAGTAGTATAAAAAATAAGTTTATTGTTGCATATTTAGCACAGTTTGTTTTTGACATTTTAATATTTAAAGCATAATTATCAAAATATACTAATGTAATTGTACTAATTTTTTTATAAGAGTTAAAGGCAAAATATAAACGTTTGTTAAGTATTATTACTACTTTTTAAATATTGTACTGAATAAAGAATTAGCACTAACAATAGTTGCGTTAGAAACAGAAAGGTCAAAATTTATAATTACAAAAAACAATTAACGAGAATAATTACTAAATAAATGTAATGCGATTATAAAATATTATGTGCTCATTTATATTTTTATAGTTAAAATTAAAAAAGTAAATGTTTATATTAAATTTGAATGTAAAACTTTTAATTTTTAAGTTGCAAAAGGTGTATTTTTTATTTCAATATAATTTTAAAATAAAATTACCCTAGAAGTTTTTTATCTATATAAATAAACTATTTAAAAACATAAATATTTTTAAAGATATACAGCTACTGGGAGTTATAAATATTGAAATAAAATTTAAAAAATAATTGATTTGTTTATGTAGTTATCAAAGAACATAAGTTGTTGTATAAATTTGAACAGTTGTTGCATTTTTTTGTAAAAAATATACTTTTTTATATTTAATAAACCGACATATTTAAATTAATTTGATAGTTTAAAAACATTAGTTTAGATAAGTCTAAAATTAATACTAAAACACCATAGTTTTACAAAACATTTTTAATTATTATAATTATTTTATGCATTTTAGATTTATTAATTCTAGTATTTTAATAATGTAATTAAATTAGAATTTGCAAAGATTAAAAGATAAAATTTAAAAATTATAATACAAAACATATGATTATTTAAATTAATAATCTAAAGTTAAAGTAGATTAAGTATAAATAAGCTAAAAAATGTGTATTAAGTTACATGAATTTTATAATTTTTCTTACTTCGCGAAGTATTTTAAAATCTTTTTCGTAAATTTTTTTGATTAGCAATACTTAGTCTTTGCTATCTTTATTTTTTGATTTGATTGTTATTACTTTAAATATTTGAAAATTTAGAAAAACTTAAAGAAGGCCCTTATTTAGTGCCAGAGGTAGGAATTAAATCCATGTCCCTTGATGTTTGAATTTAAGTGCTGTAATGCTAGACTATCTTGGCACCCACATAAATTATTATAATGGAAAGTAAACAAATTGAGATTAGCGTTTATTCAGTTACGACCAAACATTATTAATTTAATACAATTATATAAATTACAGTATTGAAACCAGCAAATAAGTACGACTTACAAATGTCTAAAATCTAGCGTTTATTTAAAGAAGAAATTAATAATTATAATTATTAATAGTGTTTAATTAAGTGGTCATTACTAAAAAAGAATAAAAAACTGGGTAGTTAAGTTGTTATTAATCAATTTTAATAAATATTTAGTGTAAATCATTTTTCAGCAAGTAAACATTCTGACAAATTAAACGGTGACCTGTATAGGTAATATTTCTGAAACTATGAGTGTATCACCTTAGTTACCCTTGTCACTCCTGGAATTCTTTTTAAAAGTTTTAGTATTTTTAAGGATGAAATACAGTTTCTACAGTTAATCAATCTACTCTAGAGGAAATAGAAGAATATTGAGTTTCTGGAAAACTATTGCCTTTTCAAACCTGGTTTTAATATTGATGTTAGCATTTCCGTCTTTAACAATAATGCTTTCCAGATAAGTGAGAGAATTAACCGATTCAATATCTTGTGTATTAATTTTGATAAATGAACGAATAAAACTTTTGTTTTGGAGAAGTTAATCCGTAGTCCAACTAAGATGTAAAATTTATTGTCAATATATCTGTTTTAAATGTTAACAATGGTTGGCAAAAATATGATACAGTTAGAAAAAGGTTTAAAATTATACAATTTGGTTTGCAAGTCAAATGGAAAAACAACTTATCACTTGATGTTTAATTAATAGGAAAGGAAAGATATTTTACTGTTTTTGTATTAAAAATATCAATGACACTTGCAGTAAACAAATATTAATATAATACAATATTTAAAAATTGATAATTTTATAAATGTTTTTAAACAACGTTTCGTATAACAGAATAAAAAAAATATTTTTTAAACAATTTTTCAATTAATATATTTAATACACTGTTGTAAATGTATGTTAAACATAAAAACACAGTTTAAACAATATATATATATATATATATATATATATATATATATATATATATAACAGTACTTTATCAGTACTTTATAAACTCAAACCACTGTAGTTATGTTCTTCTATACATAAGTATCTAGACTAATAACAGCAGGGACCGAGTACACATCGACATAACTGAGGTGCCGCTTTTGTTAACGGGTGCAAACATACACCCAGGATACTTAAAAAGTTTCTTAAGGTATACAATATGTAGCCCTTGGGTTAAGGGAGCTAACTTCCGAAAAAAATCAGGCATTTTCATCTACTTTTGTGAACACAAGAATGCTATCTACCAGTTAAGAAACTTTGTTATTTTTCTACGTTTCTTGATTTTTTTATGCCGTATAAAAATAGAAAATAATAAAGAGGTAGTCATGTCACTAACTAAAATGGATTATATATATATATATATATATAAACTGAATGAACACCCATTATGATTAAGAATAACAATTTAATCTTGTTCAAAACTGTAATTTTTTTTTATAATAATAATAATAATAATAATAATAATAATAATAATAATAATAATAATAATAATAATAATTATACTTATCATTATTTTTATTATTAAAGCCTTAAAGGAGCTCAAACAAAACAGTGATATAATTATTCTTAAACCGGATAAATGGTCTGGAATATTCATTATGAACAAATCTCAGTACGTTGAAAAAACCAATAAAATACTTGAGGACGGATCAAAATTTAAACCAACAACTACAAAAGACAACATCGAGTTAATTGAAAAACAAATCAGTTATAAACTTCAAATTCTAAAGCTTCACAATTTTATTACTGAATCGGAATAGCAACTTCAAAAGCCAATTGGTAATCACACGCCTGAACTGTATGGATTACCAAAAACTCACAAAGAAAACATTCCGATCAGACCAATTCTATCTATGGTAAATTCACCATATCATAAAGTTGCAAAATGGCTGAAGCACCTGATCGATCCAGTTGAAAAACAAATGAGTATGTATTATCTCAAGGATACCTTTGAGTTTATTGAACACATAGATAAACTCAACACATGCAACAAAACAATGGCCTCAATTGACATCGAGTCACTATTTACAAATGTACCGCTAGAAGAAACGGTAGACTACTTAGATGACTACATAACGTCAAATGAAATTAACACCAAAATTCCTGTTGAATATTAAAAAAATTAATTTTGCTCTGCACCCAAAATGTCAGATTCAATTTTAATGGCAAATCTTATATTCAAACAGACGGTGTAGCCACGGGCAGTCCATTAAGACCCGCACTGGCAAATATCTTTCTATCAAAAATCGAACATCAGATCAAAACATTGATAGAAAAAATGGTCATATACAAACGATACGTGGATGACATATTTGTAGTAGCTCAAAACAAACAAGACCTTAATGAAATGCTTCAAAATTTAAACAAAACTCATCCCAACATAAGAACAAAACATGAAGTTGAAAAAAATAATACAATCAACTTTTTGAACGTTTTAATTTCACGGAGAAGTGACGGATCGCTTCAACGTAGAGTTTACCACAAGCCTACTGGGACTGGTCAATATTTACACTATACAAGCTTTCAACCAGTTCAACACAAACGTGCACTTGTCAAAACACTGTTCAACCGTGCACAGAAAATTTGTTCTGACGACACAATAGATGAAGAAAGGAATATTATTAAACAACTGTTAATCAACAATGAATATCCACTAAAATTCATCAAATACCACGCAATACAAAAAATCCGGGTTCAAACAATGATGAAAAGAAGCCGGCTTACCTAAAGTTACCATTTAAAGGAGATGACATTATGAACTTCCTCAAAATCCGTCTTAAAACAGCCATGAAAAGGACTTTTCTATCGATTCAACTAACAATGCTGTTTACTACTAAAGGTCTCCCTATGCCCAACATTAAACCGGCTAAAGACACATTTTCCGCCTCACATTGCATTTATCAGTTCACTTGCACGTTTTTTTATACAAATTTTAAGCAATAATAATAATAATAATAATAATAATAATAATAATAATAATAATAATAATAATAATAATAATAATAATAATAATAATAATAGTAGTAGTAAATAAGTGTTTCTTATAAACCATTTACTCGATAATAATAATAATAATAATAATAATAATAATAAATAAGTGTATTTTTATAAATAATTGTTTATTTTTCAAAATTATGAAGCTTCTTATTTCGAAGGTTTTGTTTTTCTCTATTTGTCAAACAAGTAAGTTTATGTAGGATACGTTCAGGCTAATAATATTTTGATATATTTGTATATTGTTAACTGTAGTTTATTTCCAATTTAATAACAGGCCTTTCGTTCAAATATTATAATGAACATGTACCTAAATATTAGTCTTTTTTCCATTCATTATGTATCAAACATGTAGCTTTTTTGCGTTTTAAGTTCTGTATAACTGTTGTTTGATACTGGTAATTATGTGTCTCACAATTGTACCTACTTTGTATATTGAAAGTTACTTTACTAAAGCATTCAATTTAATTACCATAATAATAATAGTAATAATAATAATAATAAATAATAATAATAATAATAATAATAAGAAGAAGAACAAATGAATATATTTTAATTTTTATATACTAAAATGTTAGGTTTTGTTAGTGTTCAACGTACACAACAAATTAAAAATATAAAAAAATTTAATCTTGTTTCATTCTCTAACATAACCAAATTAATATTTTTCAATAAAATCACTAATATTAAACTATGAAATAGAAATTTGTAAAAACATTATTAAACTGCGTTACAGAAATCGTTTTAGTAGCAAGTGTTTATGAAAACAATAAAAATTAAAACAAATGCTTTTAGTCAATTCAACAAAAAATAGTCAATTTGCACAATGTTTTACAAATAAATGCTACAACAAATGTATTTAACTAAGTAATTGGTAAGATATATGCGATAATAAATTGTAATAGTTTTAGTATTTACTTAAAAATAACAAAATTCAATTTTTTAATAAATTAAAACAAGCAAATTTATTTGAATTAAACCTTAATTTAAATTGTGTTATATTTACAATAAATGTTTAAAAATAAATGTCTTTAAAGATAAATTATTGTTGAAGACTGATAATTATTTAAGAAAATCACACTTAATGACCGTATGAATTTATTTATTTAATTAATACTGCTTGAATATTTTACAGAAAAATCTTTTCAGCAAAGCCCAATGGGGATCAGAATTTAGTGCCGGTGGTGACAATGGCAAATGTTAAACGTTATATCATTAAAAATTATAAAAATTTTATGATTATGATTTCGACCAATAGAAATAGTTTTAGTGTAATGTGTCCATTTTCAGTAGTTGTGTCGATGAACTCACAACAGCCAATAGAAAATAAGCTTTTCATTATCTGCTGATGGTAAAAAGTAGTCAGTATATTGAAATGAAATTGCAATTTTGGAAAAAAATGCAGTTTTATTTATTCATTAAATTTATTAAATTATTAATTGTAAATTTTTTAAAGATTATTGCAGTAACAGTGAAATGTTCTGTTGCGCGTAATTTTTTTATTTTGTAGAAACACTATTAGTATTGTACGTACTATTATTAGTTAAATTAAAGCATAATTGTTTATAATTTTTGGTTTCAATATGTGTAAATATTTACTTAATCTATGGAAATAGTTGATAAGTATCTAGGGCTGTACCACAAGACAATTAAAGTAGGAAAATAGCATTTTATCACATTGCATTATAATGTTTTAAAAATTAAAATTTAATTTAATAAGAATTATTTAAATTACTTTCAATTAATTGTTATACCAAATTTGATACATAAACGTAATTTTATTTTATAACAAAAAACTAAATTTTTGAAAAAAATACAATTAAAACAATTAGTGCAAAATTTGAACAAAAATAAAAAAAAATTTTTTTTAGTAATATTTAAAAAATAAATAGTTAAATGTAAAACAAAATATTTTGACTAAATTTTGTAATTGTTTGCAGACTAAAATAATTTAAAATTGAAAAAGAATCTGTGTTAAAAATAACCAATTAGTTTCAAGCAGTCCATATGTAAAGTTTTGTGCAATTAATTTTTTGTAAGCTTATTACGAATTCAATTTTAATTATTTTTTAACTAAAAAGTAGTTAATAATAATAATAATAATAATAATAATAATAATAATAATAATAATAATAATGTGTTTGTTCAACCATTAACCAAAAACTTTTTATTTGTGTTTTACAGTTTTGAAACACAAAAGTTTTTAATCTTTTGCGGACTGCATTTTCCGTGTTTTAGTGATATGATAATGAAAAAATGTTGGCGAGGACTAGTGTGGAACAAACGGATAAGTTTCTACTAAAAGTTGGCCTACATCAACATTAAACCCGTATTTGTTTGATCTAGTAGGTAAGTGGAATCACTATGAACTATGTTATCTACAAATAACATTGTCTTATGCAGCAGAAAATAAGGGAATTTGGAGAAAAGGTTAGAGGAATGGAAAAAGCACTAAAAACTCGAAATTTACAAAGTAACAAGAAAAAAATAGTCTATATGTGTATGGTGAAAAAAGATGTTTGTGAAATCAAAATGGAATACCAAGAATTGTCGAGATTAAGAAAGTTTAAATACCTGGGCGTACCACTGAAAAAGAATGGAAATTTAGATGTAAAGATAGCTTAAAGGACACATTCAGAATGGCATGACTAGTGGAAAGTTGCAAGAGTACTGTGTGATAAAAATGTAACAGCAAGAACGAAAGGCAAACATTTTATGACTGCAGTGAGACCGCCTATAATTTACAAATCAAGCTCAAGAGGGAAAATTGAATGCGATAGAAATAAAGATGTTTTGATAGTTGTTGGGATTGTTTAAATTAGACAGAATAGAAAATGACGCTATTTGAAGGTAGGTGAAAGTAATTGAAGTTTATAAAAAAATTGAAAACAAATTAAACTTTTAAAATTTAAGGAACAAGCAGACTATTATATATTAAAACAAAAAATATGAATTTTTAATTAATTTAAAAAATTTTATGCAAGTATTTTAAATATTACTAATCAATGTCAAAAACTGTTGACTATTAAATGAAGTTTTTGACAAAACCATTTATAAACATTTAAACATTTGAGAAAAAAAATGAATCAATAAATCCTTTTATTCAATTTTTAAAGTAAAGCACTTACATTAGTTTAATTAAATAAATAAACAAATGAGAAATATTAGCTACAAGAGTCTTATTTTTAAAATAAGGATTTAAATTGTTTATCTCTTATAAACAAGTGAAAAATTGAGATTTTACATATATAATAAATGCTTAACTATAAAGATATATAAAAGTTAACAAGTTATAAAAAAATAAAATGTAGATTGAACAAAAATTAACAACAATGGCTTATTTTCGTATTCCTAATCTTCATCAAAATAATTTTTAAATGTTTAAAATATGTAAGTATTATTTTTTAGAAACTAAACATATTTAAGTTAGAATTTAGTTTTGTAATAAAAGTTAATTATATTTTAAAGCAGTTATAATTAATTATTTGACTATTTACAATAGTTAAAAAATGTTTTAAATCGCATATAATAATGACGTTTATATTACAGGTTATATTACTTTAACAAATAAGTTTTTATTGTTTGTCTATTTAAAAATAAATATTTCTTAATAAGTATACAAATAATTATAAAAAACCTTCATATAATTCATTACTATTTGGTATTTCCAACATATATTGAAAAACTTTCAAACAATAAAGATTAATTTATGATTTTTTAGAGGTTACATGCAATTTGTCGTTTTAGCATGTTATCATTTAAAATAAATTTATTGTAAAATATGTTTTAAGGTAAATGGTTTTGTTTTACCTAACTGAAAAAGGATATCAAATTTAATTTGAAAATGACATTTACTATATGTATATGACATTCTATTTCATTTTGTTCCAATTATTTGTACTACTACTTTTTTAATTTTTGTTGTTTTTTATATTGATGATAAAAATGTATTTTACGCTAAGTGTATCTCTAGTGAGATATTAAAGTTGAATATATATATATATATATATATATATATATATATAATTTATCATTATTTAAAAAAGAAAAGTTAGCGTACATAGTTTTCTATAATTTAGAAAATATTCTTTTTTTTGCATTTTGTTACACACGTAATCATGTATGTAAAACATACATATTTATAAAATCTTAAATTTTATGTTAAATAGAATAGACTTTTAAAATGTCATAAAATTTGAATATACCTTGTCTTGCAATACCTTGAAAATCGTCACGATACCTTTCTTTGTTTAAAAGTTTTAAAATTATTTATGTGTACGTGAATTTTTTATTTTTACAATATTATTATTATTATCATTACTATTGTTTAAATGCTTTACGAGATACATTTTTAAGCATGTGGACATTTTGGAAAAGCTAAATGAGAGTCTCCGTTTAGTGTTACTACTGGCTGTCATGTCTGGATTGAACCACCATGGCACAGTAACTGAATTATAATTACATACAATTTATCCATTACTATTCGTATATATTGTCATAAGATGAATCGCAATTAAGCTCAAATAGCGAATGTGTCAATTAGCCATTCAGTACGGCAAAAGTTAATATTTTTTTGGTTTAACAACATATATATTGTTAACAAAAACCAAACATTTTGATTAAATTATTTGGATTCAATTGTTTTTTAATATAATTTAAATGCAAAAATGACTCATTTATATTAGTGTTTAGAACAATTATATTTAAAATTTATCAATAATAATTTAATTTTAATCATACATAAACGTAGAGTAAGAACAAACTGATTTTGTCAGACATTTATAATTAGATTTGACAAAAATGGAACGCAAAACGGCTGAAATAAAAACAATTTTTGAAATAATTTTATATTTACTAAAAACACAAACGTAATTGCACAATTTGAAAAATAAATAAACAAAAAATAAAACATTTGTATAAAATTAACAAAACGGAAGTTAATTTTTGCAATACAATCACCACACACAAAAAGTATTTTTAAATGTACAATTATAATTAATTAATGTTTATGAGTTATATGAATGCTTTGCTAAAAATATTTTTTGACATTTTTAAACATTTTGGTCAAAGGTGATCAATGGTCAATTCCGTCTACAGAAGATAAGAAATGTACCAAACAGGCAGTCTCAAGCCTGGATAAAAAAAGAGAGTTTCAGTGCAAGGTTAGCAATTTGGCCTTTTCAAAAATCTATACATGGGTACAACAAACAACGGTAAAGAAGTAATGGTTCGACTCAACAAAAAAACTCTATCGTCGATGTGCAAAACCTTCAATTAAAGGAATAAAACTATTTAGTCACATTGTACATTTACCACCCGGAAGACCAGCAAGAACGGTAGATGGTAGACCACAAAGAAACCAGGCTAAAACCCATTTAGTAAAATTTAATTAAAATGAATGTCTGACGGGATCAAACAAACGTTTTACAAGATAATCGAATACATGGAATTATTTTGATGCCTGATGTTCTTTTTAAATTACGGAACTTTATTGTTGTTCTGGCCGTTACTTTTATTTTGTTGCTTTATGCTCATTTTAGAACAAGACGGTTTGTAATAATCGCAATAATAACAATAATAATAATAATAGTAACAATAATAATTTTACTAGTAATAACTTAAGGTTAATATTTGGTACCGTTAATAGGATTACAACTAGTGTTTACATAGTATTTCAGTTATAAGTGCTTAAATAATTTAACATAAACTGACATAGTTTATTAATAAATAAGTACTACATGTTTTTTTAAGTTAAAAATAATTAAGAATACAAATACAAAAACTTGTATAATACATTTTTACTAACAACAAATTCTAATTGTATGTGTGTTGATTAAAAAAACAATTTATGTAAAAAAAGAAATATAATGGAAAAATTAATTGTTTTTGAAAAACTTTGACAACCTTTTTTGTTTTAATTAATTTAAGGTTTGTTTACAAGTTTGGTCCCAAGAGAAAGTTCGGTTTTTGAAATCAATTTATTTTCAAGTTATTTGTAAAATAATGTTTATTTTGCAATTTTTCTAATTAAATTGAATACAAAGTAATAAATTGTGTGTTTGTGAGTTTGTTTACAAAGTAGAAAAACTATTAATATAACTGTTTGTTACATTTGACAAAATCATAGCAACAAATAGAGATAAATAATTGGTTTTTGAATGAAAATAATCATTCTGTATTGCTTCATTCAAATGCGTCATTTTGTTTATGTTAAAAATTCAAACAAATTTTTATTTATACTACATATATTTATTATGTACATTGCAGTTGTATTAATTCTAGCCAATAATTTGAATAAAATAATTACTTTTGCAATAATTTACTTTAAAAATAGGTAATATTTTTGTAAAACATAATCATGTTTCACTACAGAAATAATAACTTGTAACTTGTAGTTGCTGTTTTTTTTATAAAATTAAAGAATGTCGCTAAAAATGTTTTAATTAAAATTGTTATTTTACACTACCTATTTATTATTTTTTGTAATTATTGAATTTGTATTGTTATGGCACGTTTACCAATGTCTATAATTTAAACAGCAAACAAATTATTAAACAAGAGCAGCAAATGTTGATAGCAAAGACAATTTTTTATTAATTCCAAATTAACATAACATCCTCTATAATCCTCTTCCATTTTTTACGGTTTTCGAAAACGTGCATAATGTATTTTAGTGCAACGACTTTGCCATTAGTTCCAAGATAATGTCTAGGCTGAAATAGCGAAAAGATTGTTTCAAAAAGCATCCATTCAAGTACCTTTTTTTAATTGGCATTTGGATAAGCCAAAGTTACGGTACATAATGTTGTATCAAGATTTCCACAACGAACGTGTCAAACCAGTGCAGTCTTCGTTGTCGTGATACCAATAATAGAAGATCGTAAAATTGAAATTCATCTCAAATTTGGCAGTGGCTGATGATTTTTGTCCAATCCCTTGATACGGAGGGTACAAAATAGGTGTTGTGCTAAAGGCATCTAATATATCTTGTTTCAAATTTGTTAAGCTGACTCCGTAAGAGTTCAGGTTTCAACTACGTACAACAGCACTGTGCAATCCAATAAAGAGAAAATGTTTATATTTGTGTTTAGATTAATATTTTTTGTCTTTAAAGTGGATTGGCATGTTTTGTAAACGCGACAGCAAAAACTAAATAAATTAATCTATTTACTTCATTAAATAAACCACCGTCAACAGTAATTGAAAAATACATATAAGTAAATATTTGTGCATTAAGAATTATAACATTATTCAATACAATCCTTGCATTAGGAGCTGAAAACAGGGTGATGACTATTTTTTTATCGGTTGATTTTTGGATCATCTTCACTGGAAACGTTTACAAGAAAATTTAATGCACGCTGCAGTTGAGCTTCATTTTTGGTTAAAAAACAGCATCGTCAGCGTATTCCAAGTCGGTGATAGATGTTGTACCAACATACACACCTTCCATTTGTACAGAAACCTTAGCAAGTATAGCATCGATTGCATAGTTGAACAAAAGCGGAGTAGTTACACAGCCTCGACGGACACCACTACAAATTTCAAACGGCTTTGTGGTAGATCTGTTGTAAATGCAGATTGCGGCATTTGAGTTCTTGTACAGAGCACGTAAGAGATTTACAAGTATTAGCGGGATTCCGTTACGTAACATCCAAAATCGTTTACTGTTTCTCAAACAGATTATTAAAAATTAAATGCAAATGCGTATGTAGCGTTTTTTTAACTTAATTAAATACTTCTTTTTCTCATTACTAATAAGTTGGATAAATTAATATTAATTAAATATTACTTTCTTTTAAAGAAATTACATTGTTTAAAAAAACTTTAACAAAAATTAAACATTTAAAAACGGCTATAGCGCGCAAAATTTATTACTACAAAAAAGTGCGTTAATAACACAACGGATTATTTTGTGCAAAACATACCATAATAATAATTATTAAAATTTTATTTATTTACAATATATGTATATTTTTTAAAAAGGTCTTGTATTAAAATATTTTAAACAGTAGAACTTAAAATGTTATGATTTTTCTTATTGTTTCACTAAACAATAAATGGGAGTGAAATTTGGAAGAGAACAGACAAGGTTGATAAGATAGTGAATGTTTTTTATAACCTGTGTCTTAGCTGCATTTTAAAGATTACCTGGTGCGTTCACATTTCAAATAATGAGATTATAAGTAGAAAGGACTCTTGTTTACTAGTTGACATTATTTCAATTGAACAAAAAAAATTACTTGGTCAAATTCTACGTTAACTGCCCGAAAGACCAGTAAGAACGGTTTTGGAATGGACAACTGAAGAGAATAAAAAAGTTGGCAGACCACAGAAAACTTGGTTATTAATTATTTAGGAAGATTTAAATATCATAATTGTTTTATGGAATCAAACAAAACGTTTGGCAAAATGTTTGAATACATAGAAACATGTTTTCAATTATGGGACTTTGTTGTTGTTTTTTCTGTAACTATTATCTTATTACCCATGTTTATTTTCAAAGCAAAATGGTTTTGTAGTAATATAATGAATTAACTAAAATACATATAATAATAATAATAATAATAATAATAATAATAATAATAATAATTTATTATTATTATTATATTCTTAACCAGTTTAACACATATATTTGCACTTGCTCTCACTATTGATTTTTAGATTTAGTAATTACTTTTTGATGAAATCTGCTTCTACTGAAGCATCTAAACTAATATCCATAATAATAATAATAATAAATCCAACAATTATATATATATATATATATATATATATATTAATGTTAAATTAAAATAAAAAAATAATAAATGTTTTTTTTAAATGATAAAAAAAATAAAAAAAAGTAATGGGTAAGTTTACTCAAAAAGATAAATATTAAAATTTAAAACAAATTAATTAAGTAATGTATTTTATTTAATAATTACACAACATACAGTTTTTTTAAAATTATTTAAACAATTGCAACTTATTTTCTAGTCAAACAACAGCTGTGCTACCTATAATTACTAACAGCAAATTTCTAGGTGTTCATTTAAATGAATTTAAAAGATATTATTAGATAAATTCACGTATTTTTTATTAAACATGAACACATAAATATGTTTAAGAATTGTCATCATGTACGTATGCAATTTATCATTTTCTACCATTCTAAAAATAGTTTGTTTTATTTGAAATAATGCAATTTATAATAATAACAATAATTTTATTTCTAAAGTTAATTTTTAAAATTATTAATCCAATTAGCAAAATTTCTCTAAAAATATAATTTGAGAAACTTTAATATAATATAAACTAATAAATAGTGTAAGTTAATTAGTGTTTTTGGTTTAATTGAACATTTAAAGTTTTTTTTAAAAATTTGGTAAACCCTATATATATATATATATATAAAGATTTATATAGTAGAAAACAGCTTTAGTGTACTTATATTTTTAAAAGTTGGTTATTAAAAAAGCATATTTTTTAATTATTTTTTCTATTTATTTAAAATATTGAACAACGTTTGCATGCGTTTAAAACTAACATTAAAACCATTTTAACGAACAAATTTTTAGTTGCTTATATAATTTAAGCATTTGCATTAATATAAGTTTAAAAAATTTTATAATTTGATAAAAAGATGTTTTGTAACAAAAAGTTGTTGTATTTAAATGTTAATGTCATTAGTAAACAATTAACCCGGTTATTTTTTATCAAAAATATATTTATATTGCAAACGAAATACTTATCTTGCATTAATATAAAACAATGTTTTTTTTAAAAACAAAGTAAATTTTAAGGACAGTATTAGATTTTAAAAAAATTAAACCAAAACATAAAAAAAAGTAAAACAATTTTTAAACAACCTTTTGCATGTTACTTATAATATATATAATAAATTATTTATTTTTGAATATTTATTTTAAAGTTTAATAAATATAAAAGTTTTTTTTGTGTATTAAAATTATTAATAGCTTTAGAGATACAATTGTAAATAGGTTTTACAAATGAATTTATTTTTATTTTAAAGAATTACTGAATAATTTAAATTGTGTGTAACTTGTATTTTAAAACGTTTAATTTCTATAAAATCAAATATCGCATAGTTATTTTATTTGTTACAATAGTACTTAATTAAATTTTATTTATAAATAAATAAATATTTATAATGTTTAAAAACAGAAATTAATAACTTTGAATAAATTTGTTTATTTTACAATGTTTTGTAAAAAATATATTTGGCAAACAGGGACATTGTGTCAAAGTTCCGTACAAAACCCCACCGTAAGCATCAGTAAAGTTAACGAAGCTATTAACAGATTTATATTTTGCAGATAATACTCATCTACTCCAGAAATGATGCAAAATATAACAATGCGTCTCAGTAATATCAGTTTTCGTGCTGGTTTACGAACTAGTCATTTAAAAAATGAAAGTATTGTGCACAATGTCAAGTAATAATTTGCTCATCAAAATTAGTAAACAAAAGATTGATACTGTTAATTTCTTTATGTATCTGGAAAGCATTATTGGTCAAGATAAAAAAACCAAAATTGCCTCTTGCTTATTTTTAAAGGAAAGGCGTGTTGTAATAATAATAATAATAATAGTACCAGTGAAAATATTTAAATATACACCTATTTTTATGCACGTTTAGCGCTTCATTTGTAATGTTTTAATAGAAATAAATTGAACTACTTTTAAAATTTAATTATAATTTACATTGCACTAATGTTTTATAAAATATTATTATTTAATTTTTAATAACGATGTAATTGTAAACTAGTATATACTAAAATAAGTATAATGGAAATAAATTATATAATACTTTTAGTAATAAAAGTTACTACATTAAGTGTTTTAGCTCTATTTTTAGAAATAAATTAAAAAAATATATTAATAACAAATATGCTTTTTTAATGTTTTAAATAATTAGTCACAGAGTTCTTTACATTTAAGGTAAAGTTGTAAGTATAATCAAAACTACAAAAATACTAACAATATTGTTTATATTAGTACATTAATTTCAAAAATCATTTGAAATTAAAAATGGGTGTATCAGTTATATATAAACAATTATAAAATTTCAAAATAAATAGTTTATTACAGTTTTTGTTTTCATAAAATTAATGCCGGGGTGATCTAACGGTACAATGTTTGAATTTGGTGGGAGTGGGTTTAAATCCCACCACCGGCACTAAAATTCGGGCCCACATTTGGCTTCACTAAAATGTCCACCGTTTCTTATAAAACATTCAAAGTAATAAATATAAAATTAAAGTAAAACAAAATAAATATAATTAAAATTTTTTATAGTAAATTAAAAATGTAATTTATTTCATCGATTTACAAAAATTTGTTACATATTTAACTACAATGTACATATAATGTATTTTGGTAAATGATTAAGTATTTATTTTTAAATTAAGATTTTAAAGTGTAACAACAAAATGTTTAAAACAAAAATTATTAATGTTTGAATTGCAAAATTGATAATACTTGTATAAAACTCTGATATACATAGTAGTTCATTAAGAGTTGAAATATGGAAGTCAACCATGCCATAAAAGGCTATTAAACCGGGCAGTATGCAAGGACCTACATTTGAAAATCTTACTGAAAGGGTCCTCTTACTTGTTACACCAATGAAAACGTTGAGCATTTGAGGACACTGGTTTTAAGCAAACCGAAAGCACTGTACAGCTGCTTCATTTGGAATTATTACCAGTTCATACCTTCCACGTTTTGCACACACATGAACTTAAACCTACGCTCTATCTGGTGTCAGGTCAGTGCCTTTAACCACTGAGATGCAGGTAGTTAAACTTGACCCTGTAAAATTATTATTTATAATGAATCCGACAATTCTAAAATAAAAATAATTTTTTAAAAACTCATTAAAAAATTATTAATGTTTAAATTATATTATTAATGATACTTGTATAAAATGTTAAATGTACACTAAAGTTTATTAAGAGTTGAAATATAAATATCAAAAATAATTTATTATTAATATAATTTAACACTTGTAAAAAAGAGATATAAATTAAATATATGTAAAAACATTACAAAAACTACTTCATAAATTTAACGTTTTACAACCAAATTGTATTTACATAAAATCATTTATTTACAAATTAGTTTCTATTGTTAATCAAACTTTATTTTCTTCAATTGAAATTGTTTTATTGTATTTTGGTTTTTAATTGTTAAGCAGAAAATGTTTTAAAAAAATGCTTGTTAGTGTTTCTAAATTGTTTAATTATTAGTTTTTAGTAATAAAAGTGATGTTTTGTCTGTTAATTGGTAGTGTATGTCAAGTTGCAGTAGTTTTATTAAGAATTATGCATACGAGATCACTGTCCAATTTTAAAGTAAGAAAATAACAATTATAATAAATATTTACTTATTTATATTTTTTTAAACCAATTTTAATTATTTTGTACAAGTAATCAAATATATCTTTAAAACTGTACTAAACGTTTGTGCATTACAAAAATAGTTATGAAAATTAATTTCTGCGTTTATATTATACAACTTTTGTGTTTTTTATTTGACTCAATGCAAAATGAAACTGTTTAGAAACGATTTGTATAAACGCAACTACAGAATTAAAAAAACATAATATGCAATACTAAATTATAAGTAAAATAAAATTATAAATTTATTAATAAATAATTAACAAATTAAAATATTTTTGGTTGTCAAATGGTTTAATATATACAATATTGCTAATATATATTAATAATAAAAAAAAATTACAGTAAATTGCAACTTTTGCATTACATTTTATTTACAAAATATTGCTATATTATTATTATTATTATTATTATTACAAAATGCCTTTGTTTTAAATTAAGCATGGGGAAACAAGTTGACGGAAAAAACAACAGCAAATTCTAATAATTTAAAAATAACACAAGCATAATAAAACGCTTTTGTGTTTAAACATTTTGCCAAATTGTTTTATTTCATTTTATTAAACACTCATCTTAATGACATCTTTCCAAGTTTTCTGTAGTCTTTCTTTTGTCACTATCAATTGTTTATTTCTAGACTACTGTAGCTAATTTTTCGAGTGATAAACGCAGAATTTAATTAAATAATTTGTTTGTTCGTTTTATTATTGTTTGGTAGTATGGGATCTTCCTATCGTTTTTGTAGATATATAAATTGTTTAAAGAGTCTACATTGCTAATCATGCGCTTAACCCATCCTTCTTTATCCAGACTTATAATCTTTTTTAGGTAAAGATTATTAAAAATTTACTGTAAACATATTTGGCATATTATGCAACATAGTATCTATTTTATACTCTATATAAAATTAATAAAATGTTTGTTAAATGTAGGTTTTTTTAGCAGTTTAAAGTAATTTTAGACAAAATCGGTTTAGCATAGTTCCCTAATTTAGTATATAAATTTTTTTTTTAATTTAGTCTTTTGAATACTATAAAAGCAATAACAATGTTAAAAAATGTTTAATTTTATTTTTATAAAAAACTTTAGTTTTATTCATTTAAAATAAAAAGTAATGAAACGGAATATTTTTCTTCGTTTTTTAATAGCAATAAAACAAAACGTTTGTAAATAAAATTTTGCATTTTAAAATACTGGAAGTTAAAGAACAGCGTTATCACTGTTTTTAACAATTACAACTTTTTGCAATTGAAACAGGATTAGTACAAGTTAAGCACATAAATTAATATTAATTGAATTAGTGTAATATTTATGTAATTGCATTTAAATTTATGTTTATATAGGTGATGACTTTAATAGATAACGGTTTCATTAATTGTATTTTTTTAAATAATTGATTATATATATATATATACAATATTTAAAACTTTGGGTTCCCTTTATAATTCTAAATAAAAATTATAGAAGATGTAAAATGTGAGATGAACTTATATCGTATATTCTCTTTAGTTACAAGCATATATGTATATAAAATATATGATGTGATATAATGTAATTAGAGAATATACAAAATAAATTCATTTCAAGGTTTACGTTTTCTATTATTTTTATTTGGATATATAATATTTTATAAATTGCTTTATACAATCAATTAGAATTTCTAATTTAAAAAACATGTATTAAAAAAGTATTTAAAAATAATAATTAATTTGGATTGTATATTAATTAAAAATTGTTTTTACTTTTAACAAAATGTATATAATAAAAAAATAGTATAAATTAAAAGTATGGAGTCACATGCGTTTGTTTATGTAAATATTTATTATTGGTTTAATAGTATACGTTTATATATATATATATATATATATATATTCCTATAATTATTTGTGTAAGAAGCCTTTTAACAATGATAATGAAGAATTATATTAACATAAATTTTGTTATTTACTGTTTCAGTTTTTAAACTGTTATTACATCTATTTTTATTATTGTCATCATGGTGTATGTTATTTTAGATCTAAGTTTTATATAATAATTTTTATGTTTTAACTAATAAAAGTAATGATTTTTGTAAAACTACACTAGTTTCTTAATTTTTATTCTGACAATTGGGTCAAAGTTGTATGTTGTTATTGAATAGTTGTCTAATGATACATTATGTAGTTTTAAAAGCAGTTTCTAAATAACATATGTTGTGTTTATCAATCAATAAATGATGATTATCACAGTTGATTATTTTGAAGGGCGTTTCATTTAACAAAAACACAATAAAAACCCAAATACCAAATTTGATTGGTCAGTTTCCAATAATCCAATCAAATTGTGTAATTTTTGTTTTCAAGAATTAAATACTCATTGAAGTTACAAAAACATTTGATTTTTTTATACTTACATAAATATAGAGAAAAATAGAACTATATAGCATTTGTACTGCCTATTTTTAAACACATTTTTAATAAAATGTTTGTTTATTTTTGTTTTTGTATATAAATACTTCGCAATTGGCTTTGAATTATTATTATTTTTATTATTTCAAACATTGTAATACATTACAACATAAATGTGAATAATTATTAAAAAATGACATTGGAACAAGAAGTAAGTTTGTTTGTTACATAAAATATTGATATTAATTGTACAATGTTATTTAAACTGTAACAAATCAAAACGTATTGTTAGATAAAAAATGCATATACCACAAATAATAAAATTACTATAATCATACGAAATACTTAAAGCAAATGTATAAAAATATAAGCAAAAGGCAAGATGCAATTGGTAAATAATAGTACAATATAAAACGTTTTTTTAAAATTGTAGAAATAAAATAAATAACTTCATGTAAAAATAATAACATACTTTTTAATAGTTATTGTTGCAGAATTATTTTACTATTTTAATTATTTTAAGTGTAACTAGGCGGTTACTTAAAAACTATTTATTTAGGTATTTAAAAATATAAATATTGAATTGTTTAAATTTTATAGTTATTTTGTTTAAAAAGTAAATTTTAATTAAAAGAATAATTAAAACATTTACGTACTGATATTATTTTTTATTTATTAAAATCCCCTTTTGCTTTAAAAATAAGCATGGGGGCAGTAAGATAACAGTTATAAAAAATTCAACAACAAATTCTCATAATTTAAAAACAAACATGGTACAACAATATTTTTTTACTCATTTAAACATTCTGTCAAACGTTTTGTCTAATCCCACAAAACATTTGTTTCAATTAAATCTTTCCGAATAGTTCTTAGCCACATTTTCTGTGATCTACCCCAACCTTTCTTTTGCTATTATCAAAAGTTCATTTAAAAACCGTTCTTGCTAGTATTTCGGGCGTTAAACGTGGTATTTGACCAAGTAATTTTCTGTGTATAATTGTAATGACGTCATGTAGTAAACGAAAGTCAGTTCTTCTCATGATCGCACTTAGATTTGAACAAAGATTTTGACCATAATCGCCCTTAAATATTTTGTATTATAAAAATTTAAAATAACCGACAAGGCGTTAAAAACGGTTGAGTTATTTATACTTAACAAAAATTCCAAACATAACTTTTAAATATAATAAAGCGGTCAAACGTCTCTTGCTATTGACAGCAACAAACAAATAAGATTGTTTCTTTGTTCAATTGTGTACATTGAAAACTGAACTTTTTGTTTGGGTTTTACACTCAATCCTTTTAATAAAAAATGTTTTGCTTCCATTTATTTGTCGTAGATTAATTAAATGGCCTCCTCATGTTATTTCTTTAGCACTATTTTGCTGGTTAAAGATCTGTTAGTCAATCTTGCACCCTATTGGTCCTACTTTGTTAACCGGATTTGGGACTGACTGTAGCAGAATTAGTAATGTATAAATTACATTATTTTATATACTCGTACCATTTAAAAATTACAAAAAACATAAAAAATTGTTATAATTGCTAAACCATAGCTATTTTAAGCGTTTTCACCTTGCTTAATATGCAGCTTAATCAATAAAAAAATTCCAACATGATGTTTCATTTTGACATGTTGTATTGCGTCATTTATCTATTTATATATTTTAATATCTTTATTTTTGCAAAAATACAACATTTTTAAAACAGATTACGTTAATTGTAAAGTACATTAAAAAGTGAATAATTTATATCTTAGTGATACATGCAAAATACATTTTACGACGTACAATCAGAACTTTAAAAATCATCGTAGCACAATAACAATAATGAAAAAAAATTAATAACAATTTAAACTATTGGATTCCTTTACAATTCTTAATAAAAATAAAACAAGACGTAAACTGTGAAATAAATTTATATATATATATATATATATATATATATATATATATATATATATTGATGACTGAAGAGAATATAGGAAGTGAATTTATCCCACAGTTTACGTCTTCTATTATTTTTATTTAAAACAATAATAGAATACTTTTACGTTAATAAAAATACAATTTAATTAATTATACCATTTATTGTAAATTTTAAAAATTTCTTATTTTACATTTTGATAATTGCATGCATTTGTATAATTGTGTAAAACCTATTAATGTTCTTTTAAAAAAAATAGGTTTTTAATTTAGGGTGTGTTTATATTTATTTTATAATAAAAACCTGTACAAATAATACCTTTATTTATCTTCATACATCTAAAAAATTGATTTTTTTTGTAAAATATACTATTATAATACTATTATATAATGATGGTGAACAGCACATTTAATTTTAAAGGTAAAATGTAGGTTCGAATAACTTGCTAAATATACGGTAGATGTTTTACTTTTAACTTTAACAGTTGTACTGTTCATTCGGATTAGAAAAACACGAATTATAGAAAAGAACAATTAAATTAATTAAACAGCAAACATTTTCTATTTTAAGTTCAAACATTTATCAAATTTACTTTACACACTTTACCAAAGTGATTGATAGGGTGAAAAAAAACAAGTAATTTTCTTATTAAACCATTTTCAAAAATTGGATTTTCTAATCTAATCTTACAATATACACTATATTTGCTAACATCAATAACTTTTTATGCTTATTCTTATCAACGTTGTTTATCTTTAATTGTATATGTGAAATGATTTCAAAATAAATACATGAAAGATGTTAATAAAAAAGCTACCAAATGTGCCCAATTGCTAGCACGAAACAATTAAAACTGTCATTTAATTCTAAAAATGATTATTTTCAATTATGCTATGTACATATTGTCCTTAATTGGTATATTTGGTTTTTTATGGTCAATTGTTTGAATAAAAACGATTGAAATGAATGGATTTTAAAGGGTAAAATATTAGAATTGATAAATAACGACTAACCATTAAATAAAATCAACCTAGATCACGTGTTTAGTGCTTGTCGTGCGACCCAGTGTCAATATCAGCACAGTTTTAAGTTTAAACATTTTGGGTACGTTTATATCAACACTTGTTAAATAAATAAAATGTGTAAATGTATTGCATAATAATTGCAAAATGCAATAGAAAACATTTTTTAAATTATACATTTAGTTTCATATAAGGAATTAGATACAATTGTTTTTTTGATTGATTCCATTTAAGAGGTCACTAAATTTTAAAGTATTTAAATTGAGTTCGTTTTTCCATTGACCAAATTGCTGTGTTAATATAATGTGTTTCCCAAACAACATTTAAACAACAAAAGCTAAACGTTTCAAATTAAAAATTAAGTTAATGCTATGTAATGTATTTATTTCAAAACCTTTTCTATCTAAGCATGGGGCATTAAATTGATCCATACAGTTGTATATAACATGTTCGGTTTTGAAGATTGTGTATATTGAAGATTTAAATTCTATTGGGATTTTGACACACCCCATTATCAAACTCATGCTGCTTTTACTTCTTCGTCGCAGATTAATAAAATAACGGTTTTTTGTAGTTTTAATTATACTTTTTACCCAAAGGTCAAACTGCCATGCTTGGACTCACATTATCCTCCTTTCTCAACCAGACTTGAAACCGACTACAATGGAGTTTATTAAATGTAACTTATAAATAAAATAGAAATAGCATATAGTACTAATATCGTGTAACAAATTTAATTAGGGTAGTGTCCAAGCATTTATTAAACAATTAAATTGGAACAAATTTGGACATAAAGAGCCTTTGAAATGTGCAACATATGTTTTGAAACGTTTTTACTAAAATACTACATCAAGTTGGCAAGAAACAGCTGATATAACAATATCCAAACCATTATGTTACATAGAAAAATGTTTTTTTAAAAGGTTTTAAAGAAAATGTTAGTTTGAAAATAATGTTTATAATAAATTTACTTTTTGTTGCGTTAATTTTTAAACAAACAAGACAATCAATATTTAAAAAATTGATTACAAAGTTAAAAGAAGTTATATTATAAAAAATGAAAACTTATAAATATATATATATATATAACTATACAATTGAAAATTGTTTAAAAATAAAGTTAATTCCAATAATTAATTAGGTATTTAAAAGTTATACAATAAAACAATAAAAATGTAAACTTTAATAGAATAAAAATATTTTATTTTATAAAAAGATGTTGTTTATGTTTATGCTTAAAAATTGAAACTTGAATAACAGATTAAATGCAGATAAATTAAGCCGTATGTGTTATCAAATTACGTTGTAATTAAAATGTATAAAAATTTGATAATTAGTATTAAATAATAAATTATAAATAAAAAAATTATTTATTTACGTTAGGTAAAAAACACCATTATTGTGTACCTAGTTTACAAACCGAATTTAAACGTCTTAATTGAAAAAGCAATACAATTAATTAAATGTATTGAAAAATTGCCATTTATATTATTATTATTATTATTATTTCTCGAATGCTTAAGAAAAACAGCTGATGTCAAGTAGGGATATTTTTGAAAAGCGATACTCACTCAAGGTCGACATTAGTACTGTACTACCAGATCACTCCGATAAATATAAAAATAAAACTTTTATTTTATTTAAAACATTTTTGAGATTAAAATGTAATAATTGAAATAAAGGCTTAAATAAAAAAATAAAATAATAAAAATATAAATAAAAACCTTTAGGTGCTTATAAGTTACATAAATTACTTTTAATCTTTTATACTTTATTGTTAATTTATTATTATTAGTAATATTATTGTTGTTGTTGTTATTAATACTATTATTATTGTCATTATTACTTTTATTATCATTATTACTACTATTACTATTATTACTACTACTGCTTTTAATATTATTATTGTCATTGTGATTATTACTATCATTATTCTTCTTCTTCTTATTATTATTATTATTATATTGTTATTGTTATTATTACAATTAGCAAAAATTAAAAAAATATTTGTTATTATTATTAGTATTGCTTGAATGCTAGTGGAGGCACTCAAACATATACTTATCTAGTTTAAGTTTAGTGCTGTGTCACTAGACTTCTCCAACAAATATGAACAATAAACCGTTAATTTATTAAACACTTTAGTTAAAATAGAGGGTTAAATTAAAAACAATAACCAAAAATTAATAAAAATATTGTTAACAAAGTTACATAAATTAATTGTAATCTGTTTTACTTTGTTGTTAAATAATATTAATTTTACATTCCATTTAAACATTTAGTGGGAGTATATTTAGGATTGTAAAATACAAAAACTTGCACCGTAAGCATAAGTAGAAAAAGTTAGAGAAGCTAATAAAAAATCTATGTTATACAATAATTGAATAATACAAATAAGTCTTTTTAAATATAGTTATAAAAAACGTTTTATAAATCTCTCAAACTATATAGCATCATATTAGCGTCATACATTGGGAAAAAGTCACAATAATAATAATAATGTAATCTGTTCGTTATACCAAATACAAAACAGAAAAAACAATTAGCTTACTTAGAGATAAGCAATTCCTAAGGTAAATAGATCAAAACATAAACAAACTCTGTTTGGTATATAAAAACATTTGTCAACTATAAAATGAACAAGTTATAGTAGATATTTGACTTTAATTGAACGTAAATAAATGTTCTCTTTATTTTGCTTGATGCAATTGATTTATTAGGATTGGCATAATGCAGTGGGTAATTGCTATCCTTCGTTATTCTTTTGATTAATTAACGACAGTTCTCAAAATGTTTATCAATGAGTTTGTTAATAATTTATAGGTATGTAATGCCTACTGACTTGCCAATTAATATAATGCACCCTTTTAAAAAAACAGAATCTTTTTTCAATAGTCCAGGAAATAAAGCTGGAGAGCAATGTAGGAATATTAGAAAAAGTTGACTAATAATATAAACGAACTATATTTTTAAAATAAAAGCATTCTAATCTTTTTATATAGTTAAAACTGTACATCGGATTTATAATTTAAATAATTGAAATTGTAAAAAATAGGAATTAAATTGAATTAAAATATTTTATTTAAAAATTTTAAATATTAAAAAATATTAATTTTTTAAAAATTTAATAGTAGAAAGAAATTAATAGCAGTAAAGAGTTTTAATATGTAACAAAATAAATAAAAAATATTAGCAGTTTTTTTAAGATTGATAAGGTAGATCATTTTTGTCACAAAATAATAACAAAAACATTAATTATACATTTGCTGAATGAACATTTAACGCTAAAAGGAAAGATTTTATATATATTTAGAATATTTCTGTTTATTTTTTTAAATATTACATATAGAAACACTTGGTACCCTAGTTGTATGAAACATTAAACTGTAATGATTTATTAAATAACAGGTGTTTAAATGCATTAAAAGAATATAATTGTATATATAATAATGTAAAACATATTATATTATTACTAATTATAATGTTTTTATTTTTTTATTTAATTGTATTACAATAAATGTTTTTTAGCCCATGGACACTTTAAAAAAGTTTAATGAGGACATGGATTACATGTGGTTAATCAATGTAACTCTACTGTAGCCGGTCCCTAGTCTGGTTCAGAAAGGAGAAGGGTTCAAGCCTAGCGTTATTAACCTGGCCTTTGATAAAAACGTATTGCTCAAGAAACAACAAGAAGACATCATTTTATTAAACTACTAAAAAAAGTGAAATTAGCATAATTCCGATAAAATGTGAAATTGAATTTCAATTTTCGATACATACAATCTTTAAATCCAAAACGTTAATATATATGGAGCAATCGTGTTGTCCCATGCTGTTTGGAGTGACAGGGTTTTCAAATATAGTAAATAAGATAATCAATGTAAATAAATAACTACATTTTATTGTATTAATTAAATAATTGTGATTGTTTATTGAATTATTTATGTTAAGCATACTTGTATTAACCTTGATTTAAATATATAACACCTTATAATCTGTAACAATTTTTATTCTTAATTTGGATTTTAATATTTGAATTCTTGATAAACATTTTTTAGCAAAGAAACACTTGACAATGTCTTCATTTAAAACCGCTGATGAAAACCCATATTTATTTAGTTTTGAATCTAATGTTCTAATCATTTCTGTTAATAGTAATTACACATTTATACATACTAGTGTGTAATTAGCTATCAACTAAGAGAATTACAATTATAGGAATGGACAAACACACTAGGGATACTAACGGTTTTATTGAATATGCAATGTTATAAATACATTACATACGTTAGTACATTTTCTACAATGTAGAAAATGAAGAGTGAAAGCCTAGTTGTAAGATAAAGTAATTAATTAAGGAAAGTTACTTAGGCTAAATACAATATTTAAAAAGAAGAGTTTACTAGAAAAATAACAACACCAGGAAAACAAGTACAATATCAAAATTTTGCAAAACAATTACTCATTTTTATTATGAGATAAAACGCTTTCCTAAATATAGAATATTTAGTGTATTAAAAAGATATTATAAATTATTGGTTATATATTGTAAAAATAATAATACTCCTAAACTGGTGCAGTTTGAATTTAAAAATATGTTTACAAATTAGAAATACTTAAAAAAAATTTTAAAACATATTAAATAAATTATACAGATGTGTACATCGCGATATTGTTGTAAATAATCACAAAATTAGCACATTGGCACAACGAACGGTTGTTACAAGTAGAAAGACACAATATAACAAATAATTTTATAAGCACAAATGAAGTAGATATTAATGGAAGAATAGCTATGGAAGCCCAACCATTATCTGAATAGAAGAGAAAACTGGATGGCTAACGACTAATTTGGACGGATATTGTAGCACGCAAACTCAGTCCTTTTATTTATGCTAAGTTCTTCCATCTAAATAAACTATTTCATTAGATAATCGATTTGCAATTTAATAGAGATTATTGTAACAATAAAACAGAGAGAAACTCGTAAGTAAACATATGTAAAAACGGAAACTGGCCTATAAATGAGTAATGTTCGACATATTTTGGAAAGTATTACACACTTCTACTTGTATTATCATTAAAATAATTTTATATCTTGCATTAAATATATTTAGCATACAAATAACATGCATATACATAACTTTTAATAACCATTAAAAAACAACTAATATACAGCAATTAGTGCCGGGGTGGTCTAGTGGTACAGCGCTCGATTTGAACATAGGGTGGCGTGGGTTTAATCCTTATTACTGGTAGCACATGCGGGCCATGTTTGACTTTACTAAAATATTTACTGCTCAAAGATGATGTAAAATATTTAAAGTAATAAAAAAAATGAAATGACAATGTAATCATTAAATGTGGAATAAATATAAATGAATCTGTTTTAATTTTTGCAGTGAGCAGTATTGTTATATGTACAGAGAGCAACCAGTAGTTGTAAATTTTTCAACGATCCTAACAGTTATATAGTTTTTAACCTTAAATTTTACTATGATTTGTTAAATTAATGATTTATTTAAGTTATGCTTATTTTTTCCAACGTTCAAGGTCAATAAAATGTTTCATATTACAATACAATAAATTAACAAGTTTTATTGTAATGCTTAAATACAAAATTTAAATAAAAAAAATTCGTGTTCTAAACAGCAGGAAACATAACATATATATCTTAAAACGTGTCCTTAAATTTTGTTAATAATAAGAAACTAATGAACGTTTAACCCTTTAAATTTCGAAAAAAAATTGTTTTATTGCGTGGCGCTGCACAAAAACCTGAGAATAATATTAAATTAAATTTTATCAACAATTAATTTCTTTTATTCCTATTTTTGTTTTAGTTTTTATTTTTTTAATTAAACTTTTTTATCATTGGCGTTAATAATTTAACCAAGATTACTTATGTTAATATTATGCCTAAAGTGTTATTATTAAACTTTTTAAATAAATGGAATTAAAAATTTAATTTTTCGTATATATTAAATAATTATTTAAAAAATATTAACATGAAAAACTCGTAATTAAAAAAAATTTAATTATAAATGTATAAATTTGAGTTAATTTAAATATATTTAGCACATTGAAATGACTAAATGTTATAATTTTAGTCACTTTGAATTTAAAAACTTTATTAAGATAAAACTTTTGTTTTTATGAAAGTCGTAGTATAAAAACTAATAAAAAAAAATTTAACTATAAAATTTTTGTGGAATCATTAAATTAAAGCATACATTTATTTTGTTACTGTAGTATAAAAAATAATACAAGATATAAATAATTTTTATACCCTAATTAAAATACACTTTGTGTAAATATTTTGCAAATTCCACTTGCTATATTTCATTAAAACCCGTTTTGAACAATTAATTTAATAAGCAAATGTTTGGAAACTGTCAAAGTTGAATATACACATGCACCTTTGACGTGTACATATTTTTTGAAATTATCATTTTCATACTTAAAACATTTAATTAAAATTAGTTACATTTTTATAGTTATTTGGCCAATAAACATTTGACAATTAACTAGAAATGTGATTAAATATGAATTAAAAACAGGTTTTGTAAAACAATTGCATGGTCAACGCAGAAAAACAATATTTGAAATTAGGTTTAATTGTCTATATAATTCCAGTGTTAATATGTTTATAATATTTATTTTTGTTTGCAATGTATTTTTTAGGTTTTGGATGTAAGCCTCTTGCTGGGATCCGTCATATCCAGAGACCAATTGTTTGGCTGTTTAAATGAAGTTTCAAAAATTTTATTCGATTCGTGTGTACGTTTTTTAAACCCTTTTGAATTATGTACAAAATGTTAAAAAAAGTTGAAACTGCAAAAAAATGTTAATTTAAAATTTAAATTGTATTTATTGTAGTTTTACTACTTAAAATATTGTACAGGAAACAGCGGTGGACATGTTAGCGAAGCCAAACGTGGCCCTTCATATAGTGTCGGTAGTGGGAATCGAACACATTTTTATCCGAGTTCAAGTTGAGCTTTGTACCAATAGACTACCCTATGTGTGAATAAATATACATTTACGTTATCCATAAAATGTAATTTTATTATTTTCGTCAAAAGATATTTTATTTAAAGTTTTAATAATGCCTGCGTAGTCTAGTGGTGCAGATTCAAACCTGGGTAGGCATGAGTTCAATCCCTACCACCGGCACCAAATATGGCTTCGCCAAAATGTTCACTGCCGAAAGACATTTCTTGTAAAACATTTAAATTAGTAAAAATAAAATAAACAATAATTACTATTATTGCAAATCTCACATTGTTTTTAGTAAACATATGTTTTGCACTAACTTAAAGAAAATTAATTTTATAGTATGTTGAAGTAAATAACAAACAATATTTATGTACAAATAAAATTACAACTACTTTTAATCAATATTTAAGTTTAAAAATTATAATATTTTTACATCGTTTATTTCATTAAATGTTTTCAAACTAACTTTTATAAATTTTGGACAAGTTCAATAACTAAAATAAAATAAAAAGTTTTTTTGATTAAATAAAATAATAGTTTAAACAATAATTAATTCATTAAGTTTCTTTAACTAATTAATAATAGTTAGAATAATAATTGGTATTTTTCAATTTTATATAAATACATTTATAATGAGTACGATTTGCAGAAAAATAGTTTAACCAATGTTTTAATTTAAAACAATAAAAACACATTTCAAAAACTTCTAAAAAATGTATTTTGAAAAAAAACTAAAAAAATTAATCATTTATGGACATTTTCCCCATTTAATTTTATCAGTAAATAAACAACATTGAAAAACATTCTGTTACATGTCAATTGGGTTTTATGTTCCATTAATTGACGCGAATAAATCTTTTTTTTTGCAATTACATTATAATTAAAATTAATCTCTTTTTCTCAATGCTAATTTATAATCATGTTTGTTATATTAAAAAAGAAAGTTATTAAGAGGATTAAATGGGTAATTAAATAGATTTGTTAATTGGAATTTTTTTAATAAAAATAGTTAATTTCTATTTAACCGACCGTTTGCATTCAATGCCAGTAGCGATATCCGTATTCAATAAAGTAGCACTTTTAAATTGTTACTGTTTTGAAGGCTTTACAGGAAACATTTTTTAGCCTAACGAGGCTCACACTCACCGCTAATGATAAGGAATAAAGCCATTTATTTAAGTTGACTGTGATAATATTATTAGTATTAGTATTATCACTAATAATGCTAACAATAATAATAATAATAATAATAATAATAATAATAATAATAATAATAATAATAATAATAATAAATGATAATAATATAATTTCTTTAAACAGTGTATAACTGAATTTGTAATTACAAATCGTCAAGATTCAATAAATTGTCCGATGGAAATTTTCTTGAGAAGTCTAAAGTACGTTGTGCAACAAGAAATATTTTTGTGCATTAAAAACTAATTTTAAACAATAGCGGTATAAAATGCTGAAATGTCTAAATTATAAATGTACTTTTTGAAAATAAATGTCAAAAGGCAACTACCGACGTACTTTATTTTAAAAACGCCTTTTAAACGTCGTTTTTAAAAAAAAATTATTAAACAAACATTTAATTTTTGCTTTACTTATAGCAATAAAGTTAAGTAAGTAATGCTGCTTTCGTAAATTATTTGGTATAAAACAGTTTATAGGCAGAAAACGTTTTGTTCATTGTCTAAATAGAACAGTTTCAAAAAAAATTAAAACAACAATACAATAATATATATGAATATTGCACTGTAACTGTACAGTTGACAAATTTATAAATTTCTTAAAAAACAAGTTAACAGATAAACTTTAGAAGATTATTTGCAAAAAAGAGAGCAAATGTTATACAATTTTGTTGTATTTTTAAATACTTATATATGAAGGCATCATTCGTTTTATAAAGCACATTGAAAATGGTAATTGATTAATTGCTCTCTTTGCCCTAGTATAACCTTAATACCATTAGCATCAATAATATTTTCCTTGCTAGCACAATCGCATGAAAAAAGGGTCCAGGGTAATGTAATATTTAGAGATAGAAGTGATCAGGGATTTGGACCAACTTTTCCACTCTGCCGGTCTGGAAAACGTTAATTTAGAAACCTACAGAAGATGCCGTTTCCAATTATGGAAGGGTTACAATATTATTTTTGTAAACAAATTACACATTTGACAAATATAAACGTAGTCAGTAAAGTAATAGACAATGTTTTGTTTAATTTGTTTCATTAAAAAAACATTTTCAAAACAATACTAAATGGATAATAATAACCATTATGTTATGCCTATTTTTCTCAAAATATACATAGAACATTGCCAAACAATAACTTTATTTTTGAAGAAGTCAGTCATGATTTTGTCAATCAATTGGCTCAAATTACTCAAACAAATTCATCAAAGTGGAAAGAATTTATTGATAACAATAAACAGCTACATTGTAAGTCACTAGTTGTTGACATATACATACCAGTATGCTAATTTAAATAAATAAATAACTAATTCATTATAATTTGTTTTCGTTTTTAAATGTTTTAAATGTTTGACATAGCAAATTATGCATTTCAAAAGAATAAACTTTTTGTGCGGCTATCGCACTCAATCGCCTCTTATTGAAATTGTGCTGCGTTTACTTACTTGGTTGAGTTTAATCAAACCGAATACCTTTTGTGTTGCTTTTAACCATTGATTATGTAAAGACGCTGGATTACTAAATATGTGCATTCTCAAAAGTAGAATTGGAACCGGCTACAGTGCAGCAAAATATTATGTATTAATTAATTGATTGTTGCTAGTTTAAATGTGTTTTACAAGAAACAACTTTTAGCAAGTTGACATTTTATCGAAACGGATGTGGGAACCATACCTATCCAACTTTGAGTGCAACGCTGCATCGCCAGATCATTCCGCCATATATATATATATATATAATACGATACCTTTAGCACTATGGTTAGGACAACATTACATATTAATCAATAAATGGTTTTTTACATAAATCTAGAAAAACCACAACATATATAAATTATAATATATTTCGGTTTATATTTAGGTAAAAATACGTTTTCAAGTATAGTAACTATACAAACGTTATATTTTATACTAAACACCTATTTAAACATAATTACTAAATGTAATTTACATGTGGTATTAGTAATTATTTGATTATTCGTCAATAAGAATCAGTGCTAAAATAAATTTTATCTTGTTAATTACTAGTCATTTTGCAATTAGAAAACAAAATTACCATTGTGTTTTCCAAAAAAGAAATTAAGCGTGTTTAACAATGTGGACACTTTGTTTTTTGGGCAAATTTAAAACGGAATTAACATGATTTACATTTTGGACACAAAAATAAAATACTCTATATAGTTCGATGTTGTACATACTTTACTTTTGTAGCAATTTCCACTGATTAAAATTTAAATAAGAACAACTTAACAATTCCAGTTTTTGTTAATTTTCGGTCATGACCACTTAACTATGCATTATTAATCAATATACTTATCGATTTTTACTTCAAATAAACAAGCATCACATTTTTCTAATTTGAGAGTTGTATTTACTTGTTCATTTAAATGCTGTTAATTGAATAATTATATTGAATGGATTATAGTTTAACGTGATTGAATTTACGCGGATTTTGGTTTCGTTTGTTTACTTATTCTTATCTAAGTGGGCGAATAACTAATGACTAAGTATTGCTAATTAACGAGTAATAAATTGGATCCTCATACTTTTTAAACTTTAATGAGTTAGAAAAACTTATTTATTTGGTATATTTGGTATAAAAATATATATAAAATTCTAATTGTATTTTACGCATAATGTATATTGTATAATTAAATTTAATCTTTTTGTAAGTTATTTAGTCGTAGAGCAGGTCCAGATAGTAATGTTTATATATATATATATACTAACCTTGTTTTATTAATATTTTGTTTTAAAACCAGTAATTGCATTTCAGTTGGATCAAAATGATAATCAAAAGAAACATTGTGCAGCACATTACATTGTACGTCTAATTAAAAACGTTTTTTATATAATTGTTATTAAATATAAGTATAAACAATACATAGGAATATACACAGTGTATTAGATCGAAATTAAGTGCAATTATTGAAAAAAATATTATGTTGATGTAGAGTAGAAATACAAGCTGCTGACAATATTTAATTCTATAAAACACATTTAAATTGTACTAAAACATACGTTTAGCTTTATCTTAGCAGTTTAAGTAAAATATTTTATAAAAACGTACAGTTTATACCATTATTATTATAAAATTCAAATTCAAGTCAAAAACAAGAATATTGACATGTAAAAAAACGAGCAAATTATGTGTTTAAAAATAACTTATATTTTAAAATATGTACACATATATAAAAAATACACGTTTAAAATATTATAGTTAATATTTAATAATTTCTAGAATTTTCTTAGTGTTAAATGTAATGGTCTCTACATATTTTATTTAACCCATTGTTGTGATATCTAATTTTGCATTCTATAATAATTTTTTTAATTAAACATTTTCATTTCCCAAACCATTTGCATTATATTTTTAAATACTTTTTAAGAAATTACAATTATATTATGGATTGCATTGTCTGGAGGCAATTGTATACATGTAACGTTCATTTTAGTTAAGGATTTTGTAATTTATAGAACTAATAGTACACTAATTTCAAAAGTTGTTGTACTTTTCAAAATATAGACCAGAACATTGTTTTTCTTAATTGTTCAATGCTCTGCAGAAGGTAGATTCTAGACATCTCAGTTTTTAATAATATTTGCACCTAATTTTATAATATTTATTAACAAATATTAAGCCTAAAATTATTTTTGCTTTAATAATATTAAGAAAATATTAAAATAGGGTCAGAATAGTAGTTCCTTAAGGTGGGTTAATTATTCATTTTTATATTTAATAATGGACCTCAACATAATGGTCAAATACATTGAACAATTAACAAACGTAATTATCTAAACTATTTTAAAAATAGATTACATAATTTTTATTATATTTTTGAAATTAATGTACAGATAGTGATACAACTGACTTTTATATAAACCTACTATAATATTTAAGAATATTTAGCACTTTTTACTTATTTTAGACATATCTAACATTTATTAATAAATACCGGGGTTAAAACTTTATCAAAAATATATAAAATATTATTTCCAATATAACATTGTAATTATGATATACAACAGCGATCGTTCTAGCAATAAATCATAATACCTCCTTTTATTAGAACTTAAAAACAAACACATGTAATTTGTTTAAAAAAGAATTTTATTGATTAAAATACATTTATACATAAAGAAAAGGTTATAAACTTTGTAACACCAACAATTCAAGTAACATTCACTTCTATTTATAACTTTTGCCGGTTGTTTTAAATCGGAGACTATCAAAGTACCAATAAAATCCTTTGAAAATCGATTTTTCATAACATAAATGATATTCTCTATAAGTAATACATTAATTTACAATTTGTTAATCTAGCCTTTAAAAAAACTAAAAACTAAATTATAAACGTTTAAATCCGGGTTATAGACAATCAAATGTACAAAGGTCAGGTTTTTATTCAACAACGTTTTTTGCAATTTACATAAATATTAAATGATAAGTTACAATAAAAAACACACTACCAATTGTAATGTGTTATAAATGTTTTACGGGAAACGTACCTTTTAGCAAAGCTAAATGTAGACACGCATTTAGTGCCAGTGGTGGGATCAGAACACATGCCTACTTTAATAGATAAAATAATCATTATTGTTACCACTTTGATCAAGTGCTTTAGCATGCTTTAAGTTAAATTATCGGTATAATTTTTATATAATTATAATTTTAACACAATTATAAGTTTAGCCAAATGCATTTTTTAATTTGAGTATGTTCACATATGTTTTATGCATATAATGTTTTTAATGTTTTAGAATATTTTGTCTAACGTCCCGCGATTTGTAAACAAACGTGTGGAAATATTGAAAAAACAGGTAGGTTAAGAATATATATATATATATATATATATATATATATATATAATTGTCAAAATAAAAAATTAAGCTTTATTATTATCACAGCTTTTAAAAATATAATAGTTTAATTTTTTAAACTCAACTCTTATTAGAAACAACACACATTATACGCTGGTTTTCAATTGATATATGTATATAGTAATAATAATAATAATAATAATAATAATGAAAATAATAATAATACAAAAATAAGCATAGAACTATAAGATAACAAGTACAGCAAAACAACAACAGCAACAACAATAACAAAGTCTCGTTGGCATTGAAAATTTTGCAAATAGAAAATTGAGCTTCTTTTCGGCTTTCACTCAACCCTGTCATCTGTGTAACGTTGTCATCTAGATACGTGCGATCACTTTTTTGCCGTTGTTTGCCGGAATGGCGTCTTCTTGATTGCTTCCGTAGTAGTATAAACTTTTCACAAAGGCCAGGTTGCTAACCTTGCGCTCAAACCCTCCTCTAGAATGAATCATTTTCGATCCAAACTAGGCGGAGTTTATGTATATATAGATACCATAACTATACAAAAATGTGATTTAAAAAATGTTTTGTTAAAATGAAATAATACAAACTACCAATTTGAAATAATTTTTTGTTACTAATGCAGACACTATTGAACATAATTAATTAATATCATAATACGATTTTTATTGTTGCATTGTAATTGTAAACTCTTATTTCCAATATACATTTTCATTTATCTCAAATGCAATTTCAAGATGTACATATTTGTAGGGTACCTTGTCCATAGTAGTATTTGAAATGTATCTTATATTATTAAAACCATAATACGTAAATATTAAAACTTTCAAATTGTATAATATATATATATATATATATATATATATATATATATATGGTTTGTTAGGATTTATAAATCATTAGAGTTGTTATGCTAAAATGTATGTACAATGTACAATATACACTAGTTATAAATTACTTATTTGTATGAGTATAAAAATCGAAACATTAACCTAGAAATAAGACGTGACAAGACTCGATGAGACAGTCAAAATGTGGGTTATAAATCAAACAGAATAATTACAATTCAAATCAGTTTGTCTCATTTTAGAGATTTTGGGTTTTATTTTAACTGGCAATCAGTTTTGTCCAACACGGCAAACATATCAATTAATGTCGACGTTGGTTTCACACTTAAAATAAATATATCTTATACTGACCTTTTTATAAGCAATTTATTTGTTAAAGTTTGTTTGTTTATTATTGAATATTGTAATAATAAAACAAAATTATTCTTTATAAAGAAATTTCATTACTTTATTGAATATATTATGCTGAATATTTGAAGAATTGCAATATGTTTTAAATTGTTTTCTGTTTATACCTGAAGAATTTAAAAAGTAGTTTTATTTTTTAAAATAAAGTATTAAAACAATAGAATAAATTGATATAAATAAATTGATTTGTAGTTTATGCAATTTTAGCGTGTTACTACAAACAAACTTAAGTGCTGTGTATAATTAGAACAAAATAATAATTTATCATTCATGAGATAAAATGAAAAAAAATTAATCTTTTCAGCTTGTTTAAAATAAATCATTTTTGTTTGAATAAACCTGTGCAACACTTTATATAATTTTTATATAATAATTATATATATATATATATATATATATATATATATATATATATATATATATATATATATATATAGTTATTTCTATAAATGTTTTACAAAAAACCAATTATAGCTCTTGCACATTTTAGCGAAGTTTAACAGAGTCCGTATTGAATGCCGATGATAGGGAATAAAGCAATGTCTATTTAGGGTCTAAGCATTGTACCACCATACAAGGAATAAGTCCATTTTTAAATTAATGTTACAAAAGTACTTATTATTACAGTCAGGTAAAATAGTTTAACAAGCTTACATTCAGCATTATGAAATACATACAAAATCCATTATTGAGGTGAACAAAAAAGTAAGAAGACCAGTGAATATTACGTTTATGCAATACTTAAATAATTAAAATCAATAAAATGGTTTTAGTAATGTAGTTTCATAAATAACTCAAACAATATAACACCATATTAAAATTGTTTGGAAATAGTTATAACAATAATATAACCTCGTTATGTTAAAAGTTCTATAATTATCCACTGTTAAAAAATAAATTAAAAAAAGTATTTTGTGCATTTCTGTGAATGACCGGTTATGCATTAAAAAAATCTATAGTTTAAAATTCAGTGTAACGTATTTTAAGTTTATATAAAGCACCATTATTAGAGTTTTTATGTTTTCACAGTGCCAAAAGATGCATGTATCCTATTATTAACAGCATTGGTGTCAATAATAATAATAATAATAATAATAATAAGCATATTGATAATAACAATTATTATTATACATAAAACAATTAAATGTAATTTTAAAATGTGTCTTGGGTACTAAAGTATAATGGCAAACCAAAATGAAAAATAATAGAAACTTCTGGAACAGATAAAAGGATGTAAGTTGCTCGGTCCAATGCAAGACTCAAACGTGAGTAAGCCACTACCGGTGTGTAATGCTAGTCGTCATTTGATTCAATTGGCCAATTGATGTTACCTTTCATCAATAGCAATAATTTGTTACTAAAATCCCTTTTAGCTTGTCGTAACATTTGACCGAATAGTACATTTGGAACAGTTGAACAAGAAAACTACTTTGTCGCCCATGTTGACACAACGCAAAGCTTGTTGCAGTCAGAGTAGAGAATCGGGAACGTGGATTACGCGACAATTTGCCAATCCCATTCTAACACTTTGTGGTGAGTTGTTGTCATTTCAAAATACCAATCAGTTCACATCGTTGAACAATCTATATATTTTTGATATAAGATGTGTTTATAGGTATACAATATTTTATTACTTGGAATTGTAAAAATGATACTAGTTTGGCACACAGACAAATTGGTACTAATTTGTTTATATATATATATGCTGAATTAACCCCAACGTACTAAATCGAGAACGCCAGGTAACGGAATAAAACTATGTAAATACAGACGATAGACTACAGGCACATTTTTTGAAAAAAGACTTAAATTAAAGATTTTGTCATTGTTTTAAGCGTCAACAGATCTAACAGAATATAATAATAAGGATTGTAATAACAATAAGAATGATAGTAATAATAAATAAAAAATAATAACAGTAAAACTGATAACAAAAATTATTGATACTGATAATAATTAAGCAAATATATTACTAATTATATTAATAATAATAATGACATAAATAATAATAATATTAATAACAACACTGAAATTAATAGTAATAATTTACATAATACATAATAATTAGTAATAATCCCACTACCGGCACTAAAATGCAGACCCACGTTTGACTTCTGTTAAATTTCTACTGCTAAAAGATGTTTCCCATAAAACACTCAAAGTAGCAAACATAAATAACAATAATAATAATTATTATTAATAATAAATTAAATTTTAACAATTTTCTTAATGTTAATATAAAAATAATGTTTATTTTTATTTAAAACTGCGTTTAACCTAATTTAAAATAAGCATTTATGTAATTGCAAAAAAAACCCATTTATTTATTTAAAATGAAGTTTTTTTGTTATTTTTAACAACTAATTTTGTAGAATCATTGTACGACGAAGAAACAAGCATTTTGCAGCAGAAAGTTTTAACTTATGTAAGTCGACAGTTGATTAATATTAACATTTACCAATGAATGCACCAGTTGTTTTGTTTATGTATGTTTGGTTTATATATTTGTATAGCCAACTGATAAAAACGCATTTTAATTTAAAAAATGTAATTTAAATATTCAGATTTTTTTAATTTTTTAATGATATTTTATAAGTAAATATTTTTAAAGTTTTTTTTATTAAAAAACATGTGTACGTATTTTTAAAACAATTGTAACTATGGCGATCGTTTACGTGTGAGTTATTTTGTTATTTTATTTTGTATGTTAAGATTATTAACAAAGTAGATTTTTTTGCATTGAAAGCATGTTCTAATTTGAAACAAAAAAGTAGTTATTTATCAAAATGGAAATTATTTATACTACACATGTGTTTTAGTCAAACAAACATTTATTAATTTTTTAAATTAAATTGTTTAATTTTTAAATGCGTTTTTTACAGTTTTATTTATTAGTTGGTTTTAGTATTATATCTATTTATAGATTTAATAATAAATACAATTACGGCTGAGTGTTTAATTGTTTGCATTTGAATTAACTAATTATACTAGTTTGTTTATTTAAAACAAGAAATGTGGGATAAATGTTACATTACCGAAAAGTATTCAAAACAACAACAATAACTACTACTACTCCTACTACCACTATAACTATTATTATTATTATTATTATTATTATTATTATTTCTATTACTGTTACAATTTTTAGTATTTATTATTATTACTGCTACAATTATTGTTACTATTAATACTACTTTTCTTACTATTACTAATATAACTACTACTACTAAAATCTCTCTCTCTCTCTCTGTATATATATATATATATATATATATATATATATATATAATTCCGCCGTATTTAATTTAAACTCTGGTTAAGAAAAAAAGAGGGTTTTAGTGCGAAAGTTTGGCAATGTTACTAAAAAACAACAAGAGGAAACCATTTTATTAAACTAGAATAAACAAAAAATAGCATAATTTAAAAAAAAAGTTTTGACCAACATCCCAATACAATTTCAATCTTTAAACCGAAAAGTTTAGTGTATAATTATGTGGAACAAGCTGACCGCCTTTTCATGCTTCTTAGAGCGTAGGTGGTTTGAAATAAACAAAAATATAAAATACTATTACTATTAATAATAATATTATAACAACTATTATCATAATTATAACTATTACTAGTAATATTATTATTCTCACTACTATTACTATTGCTACAATTATTCCTATAACTACTACTATTAATAATATAACTACTTTTATTATTATTATTATTATTATTATTATTGATGGTCTATTTATTTTATACAATTACCAATAACCAATGAATTAAAAATATTCATAGATTTATTATGCGTTTATTGTACGATTTCTTAACATGTCTTTGTATCCACAACACCACTCAACTATTTTGTCAATCTAGATTATTTGTTTTCTATTGAAAACTTTAATTTCTACACACAACTTGTAATCTAGACTAACAAACTTTTACAATTAATTTTAGTAAACATTTCCCACAAATTAATTCAAATAGTTGCATAGTAAGTAACACATTAATAAAACAAACCACATTAATTGCTGCCAGTTTAAACTGCAAACTCTAGGAGGTTAACGGATAACCCCAATTTAGAGTAACACATACTTTATTTTAAAGTTTTTTATAATTTAATGTTTCTTTAAGTTTGACTAATTACCTAAAATGTAGTCGTTTAGTATAATGAAAAACTATTGTGTACATATTTTTTTGTTTTGCAATTTCTGAATCTATAACTAAAATGAGTCGTGCTAATTTTTATTTTATTTTTTATTTTTTATTTATTTTTACTACTTTTTAAATGCTTTACGGGAAACGCCTTTAAGCCGTTTTACTGAAGCACTAAAACTAGTGTTTAGACAGTTTAAAAAACCAACAGCAATAAAATGTAAATTAAAGTAAACACTTTTAAATGTTTTTGTTTTCGTTTTGTACAATTCAACTGCAGCTCATTGATCAAACAAATGCAGAAACGGGATTTATTATAATGCAAAATCATGAAACAGCCGACTTGGTTTGTTATGTAAGTCGATTATTGTCAAAACGAATGTTTAACGCATTACAGCGGATTGTGTACAATTTGCCCGGTCTTAATATTATTTTATTATAAGCAAGTAGTTGCAAACAATTTCAAAATAATGATAATTCTTTTTACAGTGCTGCAATAAATCATCCAGTATTGCAAAATTGAATTCAAATATTTGTTTAGTTAGATACGTTTAATGAATATTAATAAAAATTGAAATAAATTATTTAATCAGTATTTAAATATTAATTAAACAAATTATAATATTTTCTATTTATTAATTTTATGCTGATGCAAAATTATAATAAAAATTTAAATTAGTAAAAAATAAGGCAACAACCAAAATATTGAAATTTTATTTTATATAAATGATGAATTTTAAAATACAATTTTTTACCCTCATTTATAAAAAAGGTTTATTTTACTAAAGCAGTGTCTATATTTATTTAAATAAATAAATAATTTTACTTGTTTTATATATATTTCTAATTTTGTTTTGTAGTGTATAGGCAAGCACACTTTAGATGAACCCATGCACATTGAAGTAAGTCATTATAATTAATTAGTCAACATTTTTAATATGCATGATTTAAAACATTGGGTTCTCTTTATAATAATTAAGTAAAAATATTAGAATAAGTAAACTGAATTTTAATATTTAAAATTAACAAAAATAAAAATATAATCCTATTTAAAAATAATATTTGCAACTAAATCCTCTATTCTTGAGGATAAAAGTGACTTGAAAATGACATTTGTAAGTGGGTTAATGTCAAAACAAATTCAAAATGATTTATTAGCATTTGTGATACTACTTGATTATATTAAATGCATTTATGTTTTATTAAAATATTATTCACACATTATTATAGCAGTATTAATAGTTAATACTAATGTCATTATAGAAGTTTAATTTATACCAAAATCAAGAATATGGACATTTGCTAAAATTAAAATAAAAGTGAATTATTAACTTGAAAATAAGCTGTATTATAGTATATATATTAAAAATAGATAATAAAAGCTGTACATTTTAAATATCTCGGATAATTTTTATTACTTTTAATGATCTCCCTCAACCGTTCAACGTAGAGTCCATTCATTTTTAAAAATAAATTGCACTAATAAATATGTATAAATGTATGTAAATAGTTAATAAAGGCTATACAATTTTATGTAATATTTACTACTTCTATAATATTCCCTAAGCGTTTAAAATACGCGTTCCTTCGTTTATTAACGGAATGATACAGAATTCGATTTTGTATTACATAATTAATTTTTTTTTTAATTTTTAAGCCATTCACATTATATTTTATAATAATAACAATTATGTTAAGGCTTGTGTTGTCCGGAAGCATTTGTATGATTGTGATGTTCCTTATAATCAAAGATTTTGCACCTTATTTGACTAAAAAATATATTAATTTAAAAAGTATTATAAAAATTATGTCATTATTTTAAAGTGTAAACGATAGCATTGTTTGGTATTACTCGTTCAATGCTCTAGATCATCACGTAAAGATTCAGCATTATTTCTATTTTTTAATTTATGTTAAAATTGGACTACTTTGAATGTTCTACGAGGAAACTATTTTCAACAGTGGACATTTTAGCAAAGCCGAACGTAGGCCCATGTTTAGGGCTGGTGATAAGATTTGAACTCATGAACAGACAGGTCTAAGTTGAGCACTGTATCGCTGGGTTTACCCGGCACACACACACGTAGGTATATATAATTGACGGAGTGACACTTGTAGTAATCCCACGTATAACATTGTTGTGTTGAACTAACGTAAATTAAGAACCGGATGCACTGGGGTGTAACTGAAATTTTATCGTAACTGATGCGTACAAGCAGGATATTTTTAAAAATATCTTAAGGTATGAGCCTATTTAGTCATATAAGATAATTTGGTATAAAACAATCAGCCGACCTTGAAAATTATTTTAAACAATAGTGGGATCAATAAAATGACATTTATCAACCGAAACATTTGTTATAATTTTGTGTTTGTTATACGCACATATATTTTATCTTAAAACATAAAAGCCATTTATTTAAGATAAAAACAAAGATTGTCTGTTATCAGTCATATGACAATGTTAAATATTTTAGGGTTTTCAAAAAACATCTTTTTGTAAGTGTGTCTGGTTTTAGTTTAATGGTGTACATCAAAGCCCTGCGCATCAAGGTTACATCGCTAGATCTCTCCTATGTCTTGCAATTTGGAGGCTGGAATAGGCTAGTTAATTAGTGATTGGATTCAAACGTAAGTGTGGATGCGTGTGGATGCCACTTCTAAAGTTTAATGCGGGCTTTGGCTGAAATATTCGATTGGTAAAAATGTTTGTCATTAGACACAATGAAGCAATAAAAATAAAATAATTTAAATCATGAATAAAATAAAGACAAGATTAACCCAGTTTGAATTTTTAAATTATATGCCGAGATGGTCTAGAGGTACAATGCTCGACTCAAACCTGCGTGGGCATGAGTTCGATCCCCACAATGTAAGCCTACGTTCGGCTTTGCCAAAATGTCTGCTGTTTATAGATGTTTCCAGTAAAACACTTAGAGTAGTAATATATATATATATATATATATATATATATACAGGGGCTAAAATAGGAGCTGTCAAAATTAGCATATTGAAATTGACAATTTATGGATATTAAAATATGTTCAAACATGCATACATTTGAAAAATATTATTTAACTTTACTGAGTAACATTAAGAGTTAAAATTTTACAGTTTTGTCGATATATTATGGTTAAATAAAAATATTAACTAATTTCAGTTTCTATTATACATGTTCTCATGCGTGTGTAATTAAAATATTGAAAAGTATTTTCTTGAAAATTTATTTTCTAAAATCACAAAAGTTATTCTACTTTAAAATACTACAATTTTAAAAATGTTTAAAATCACCAGAAAAAATTGAAAGCAACATATTTTTAATTTTAAGAATTAATAACAGTTTAAAATCTACAATTATTAAATCAAAACTTAATGTGTGTGAAACTATACTTTTTTTGTGTTTATTTAGTAATAATAATTATTATTATTACTGCTATTATCATTATCATTTTTAAAATTATTATTATTATTATTATTATTGTTATAATAATTATGATTATGATTTGTATTGCAACAATAATATTTATTAGCGTAAAAAATAGATTTTCACCAAAGAAAGAAATAAATAACATAGCAAAATTACAAAAAGTATTAGAAATGGGGACAAGATGAAATAGAATGTCATATAATAATAAATATAAATAAATATAGTTAATGCAGTAAGAAATGCTTTCTCATTAAAATAAAATCTGTCTTTTTTGTAATACGCAGTGCAAAATATTAATAATTATAAAGCTAATATAATATAAAATTATCTATTAAATGTTAATTAGTTTATAATTAAAAGTTTAAATGAAATCATAAACATAAATTACATCGTTTATTAAAGAAAACACTTTAAACATTTTAATTATTAAATTGTTTCTTGTTTTGTGAACACTAGAAAGCATTTAATTATTAATACGGTTGCTTTTTTCTCACTAAATCATTTGACTTAAAAGGTTTGGTATGTTGTTACTGAGAGTATTTTGTATAATATCCCATTGAACTACAAATCTAGTGCACATTTACAAAGTATCAGTTATACGTTATTAATGGGTTTATTGGGATTATTATGTTTATTATAATAACATTTCCATTATTGAGAATGCCTAGGTTTACAATCACAGAAAGTAAAGTCTTTTAGAAATAGAAGTTAATGTTTTTTTTAACAGATATATATATATATATATATATATATATATATATATATATATATATAATTGAATCAAGTAAATGAATTATCAAGAGGATAATTAACTATGATAATAATATTTATTCAACTTGTAATTATTAATCGAATCTATATAATAGGTATTTACCAAAATACAATAATATTTTTACCATTCTTATATTTAGGAATTTATTATATTTCTAGTAATTATTGATTAAAATATTGATTATTTTACATCATTTAGTATAATTAATTAATTTTTATGTTAAAAAGGTCTATCCGGAAATAAAGATTAATTAAAATTTAATTTTTTACACAAATTATATATATAATATATTCCCTACCTTTACCTGATTAGTTGAATTATATCGCACGTTAAACATTTACTATACCAAATTAAATTTATAATAATATATACAATCAGTAACAAAAACTGACTCCTATATGCAAAGTTTAATTTCAAAGGATTTTATTGGTACTTTGATAGTCTTAAATTTAAAACGGCTGGCGAAGTTATAAATGGAAGTAAATGTTACTTGAATTGTTGACACTATAAAGTTTGTAACTTTTTCTTTATATATTAATATATTTTAGTCAATAAAATTCTTGTTTCAACAAATTACATGTTTTTTTTAAAGTTTTAATAAACGGAGGTATTGTGGTTTATTGCCAGAACGACTGTTGTTGTATATTATTTAAGGTATTTAGTAATATGTCTAAGATGAGTAAAAAGTGCTAATAATTCTTAAATATCATAGTAGGTCAATATAGGATTCAATTTTCTTATTTACTGTATATATATATATATATATATATATATATATATATATATATATATATATATATATATATATATATATATATTAGTCAATAAATATCAGAATTATTTTTTAAACCTTTTTTAATACATATCCATTTATCAAATTTTTTAAATATTTTTATTTATTAAAATTGAGTTTTTTTAATTAAATGTTGATGATATTTATGCAAGTAGATGTTAATACTTTTATTTGTTCCCATAAAATTAATTTAATTTATTACAAATATTTGCAGTTGACATTTGACATTTTAAAAATTAACTTTCATTATGTTATTAATAAATTAAAATTATTAAATACACGGTAAAATAAATATAACTAATTATCTTAATTACCTTAAAAGTAAGAATTGTATTTAGTGAAACCATTCATTATCGAAAATCCAGTAGCAAACATATTTAAACCAAACATATTATACACTGAGCACCTGAATTATGTTGCAACCATAAACTAAGCAATCAACAGTATTATTTTAATGATTTATTTTTACTACTTTGAACGTCTTACGGAAACGCGCAGTAGACATTATAGTGAAGCTAAAGGTGGGCCCACATTTTAGTGCCAATGGTGGGATTCGAACCCAGGTCCAAATCGAGCGTTGTACTGGTAGATTAGCTCGGTATCAAGCTCGCCTTTAGTTTAGACAATCATGGGTTCGATTTCCACTACCGGGCGCTAATTGCGTGAGTAGCTTAAACATTTTGTTGTCAAACATTTAAACAATAAGAAATAAAAAATAAAATAAAACAGAAAACAATTACGATTGGTTTTAGTATTAGCGACATTGTAGTTTATATATTCTAAACATTTTACACAGTTATATATATATATAGAAAAGAGTAGAATGAACAATTTTATCTATTAAAAACCTTGTTTCTAATAAATTTGTCACTTTCATAAACTCCAATAAGCACAACACAACATAAATATAGAAGTAAATAATAATAAAAATTATTTATGTTTTTACGGTTTGATTTCTTGAAAGAAAAATGTTTCAACCCTACGTTTTTTAATTTATTTTTTAATTTTCTGAATAAATTTATTAGGGTGTAAATTACCAGATAATGATAATAAATGTGGCAATTGGTTTCATCTCAATAGACAGCCAGACTAATACCATTGTTAAAACAATATCAAGTTTAAATATGTGACTTTGACAAATATTTAAATTCAATCTTTTTAAAACTGTTCAAAATATTGAAATAATCAAGTATTTTTCACATTAATGTCATTTTTGGAAATACTTGTCAATCAGTTAATTATTTATATAAACTAATAATTACCTTTACTATGTCTTGATTATATAAACATATAATATATGTAGAATAATATAGACGATGTGTTTAAAATGAATTTATATAAATTGTAGACATTTATTCGTATTATTGCACTATTGAGTAAAAACATATTTTGATTTACAAATTTGTAAATTAATTACAATAAAGCACATTAAAAAAGATGTTGAAACTTTAACGAGGTAGCAGAAATGACTTACGACTGGGCAAACATGGTTTGAAGTCTGCGAAAAAATTAACTTAATGCAAAAAGTTTTTATTTATTTATTTTTATTGCTTTCTTTCAGCGGTTAACATTTTTCCGAAAACGAACGTGGGCTCGCATTTCGTGCCGGTGATGGGATTCAAACCCATGACCACACAGGTCCAATTCAAGCGCTGTGCCGCTAAACCACCCCTGAACTCAAGCATTAATCTTTAGTATATATGTAATAAAATCAATTTACAAAAAGATTTATTAAAAACAACTTAAGTGTCCATCGTTTAACATTTTCCTATTACAACCAATAAATTATTATTGATTATTAAGATTATTGATTTTTCGTTCAAATAAACGAGAATCACATTTCTTGCAATTCGAGAGTTGTATTCACTTCTTCGTTTAAATACTGATGTTTGTATAATTATATTAAATTAATTATGAATTAATGCGATTGAATAAACACTGGTCTAATTTTTGTTTTCTTACTGTTATTATTAATTATGTGGGAAAATAATTGTATATTAAGTACCGCTAATTTAAGGAGTATTGGATTGGATTATCATTATAATTATTGACAAAAACATTATTATTATTATTATTATTATTATTATTTTCAAAAGCGTTTAGTTTTTAATATTACTACTGTACCGCTGTACCGATAGACCAATCCGGTTTGAACACTAAGTAATAAAGTTTTTAACTGATTCTTCTGACAGGGCCATTGTTGTCTGTATGCTTGTACTTATTGGACAAAATGGAAGACCATTAATACCACTGTGTACCTAATACAAGATGTGTCATGTAAATGCCATGGTGAGATAATGTAAACACTACTTAAATACTTTATGCTCTGTGACAATTTAAAAAAAAACAATTTTAAAAATATTTTTTTACTGTTAATCACAGAAAATAATTGTTAAATAGTATACGTACAATAGTAGAAATATGGTTGTTGTGAAATGCATTCAGCTGACAGCAGTTATTATATATATAATAAGATGTTTAAAACTATATTTTTATACAAAATTCAGTCAAATTTTTATTTTTTGTATGCAATTTTTTATTTATTATAAAACGCTATGCAGTTACATTTATCCATTTTTGACATATATTTTATTGTTGCGTGTTCAGATACAAAATTTTTATACAACTTATATTAAGTTTACAAATACGACCATTGATTAGATGATTAATACTGATTAGAATTTAAATGTCCTCATCGTTTCCTGTTTAAATTTAAAAACGTATTACATGGTTTTTAAAGATAATAAAAAAAAATTAAATAAATAATGGCAATTATGCAGTTGTCTAGGGTAAAGAGCGAATTTGGCGTCTATACTATAATAAATGCATAATGATAAAAATAGTAAAATTTGTCTAAATGGTACAACCATTAGTAATGCATTTTTGTTAAACTAATTTTTGTAAAAGTTTAATACAGCCAAACAAGGGTAAGGCATTTACGAAATTTGAAGAAATTACAGCAAAATAGTTTTCGTTTTAATTTTTGCTACTTTAAATGTTTTACTGGAAACATATCGATTGGGAGTTTTGACGAATCTGAACGTGGTGCCGGTAATGGGTATTGAACCTATGCCTAACGAGGTTTGAATCGAGCGCTATATCACTAGACCACTCCTGTATTTATTTACAAAATAATGGAATAAGTTATTGATAGAAAACAAATAGTGTAAAGTAAAAAGATTAACTGCATAACAAAAATTATTCTTTAAATAAAAAATAATAATAAGGTTAATTGTAAATTGAATAAGATTGTAGAAATTTCTGATTGTTATATATATATATATATATATATATATATATATATATATATATACATAATTTTACAACTGACAAAATTAATCAAATATAACATATTATAATGTCAAATACGTTCACTTAATTTATCAATAGACATAGCAGTTGATCAATAAAAGATAAAAACTGCATTTCTATTGATTTTTATTCAATTGTGAATTTAATAAATTACAGCTGCATTTGGTTTTTTTTTCTTTTTTTAACAACAATAGAATGAACAATATTTCAACAATCTTCTACAATCAGGTCAAACTAAACATTATGAAGATCTTAGTGAAGTATGTGTATATTTATGCTTGTTAAAACAAATTTTAATTGTGTAATGTAATTTGTATGACTTCTTGTTAAAATAATTAATTATAAAATATTATATATGCATATATATATATATATATATATATATATAAGTAGCTTTCAGCGCAATTTGAATTTAATTTAATATAAAATTTAATAATATTTACCATAACTGGTTAGTCCCATGTTTGGTTGAAAAAGAAGGTTTGAACGCAAAAAGAGCAACTTAGTATGTATGAAACGTATTGCTAAAGGAACAACTAAATGGCACAATTTCTTTGAACTACGACTAACAAGTAAAAAAAGCATAATTCCGATGATAAAGGTTTGCAAAATCCAAATCTACTTTTAGCATTCAAGCTGTATAATAATCAAAAGCAAAAACTATATGTGTACAATCATGTGGAACCATTATGTTTTAACATGCTCTTCACAACAAACATGGTTTTGAAATAAATTATATATATATATATATATTTAGGAAGAACTTAAAAATATTATTCCGATATTACAATCCAAACAATTGTATACGTCAAACAGTAATTCTGATTCTCAAGTCAATAACAATTTGTTGGAAATTAAAAATGCTATATTTTATCCAGTTTTATGCCGTCCAAAAAATACCAGAGTCGCTTTGGCTTGTCTATTTAACAAAGCATCCGGACATTTGTACGTGACTTGATGCATTTAGAATTATATATATATATATATATATATATATATATATATATATATAGTTTATTTAAACATGTTTATTTACAATATTAAATGTTTTATGAGAAACACCTTTCGGGAGTAGAGATTTAGCCATGTCATTTAGTGCCGGATAGATCGAACTTATGCTCACCTAAGTTGGAGTCGTGTACTCTACTGCTAGGCTGAACTCTTACTACTATTGTTATTATTGTTATTATAATGATTATTATTATTAAGTGTTTTCATTTTGCAAACACGAAACAACCTTATCATTGTATACTATTTTACCCTAAATTTTGGGCATTGAAAATTTTGCGTATTAAAGATTGGTCTTTATTCAGCTTTTTTTCAATTATCCTATTGGAATTCTAGTATTGATTTCTTTTAATAATTTACTAAATGGCATCCTTTTATGGTTTCTATAAGATAACTTATTTTTCAAATATTGCTAATCTTATAGCCTAACCCTTTTGAATTGTCAACCTGACTTGGGACTGCTTGAGGTCGGGTTCTATTAACATGACGGTGAGAATACGTTTGGCACACACATGTCGTTTGCAACTTTAAAAAAATTCACTTTTTAACAAATTATAATATTTTCATATTACTTTTATGGAAATAAAATACAACTGTAACTGAAGTACTAATCTTTATGCCGTCTTTTTTGAACTCTATTGTGCACAATGTACTAATCTTTTGAATTTATAGAAAGTTATTTAAATTGTCGTGTTTTTGTTAATAGCATTAGTTATGTGTTATTTGTGCATTTATACACTGAATGCATTTCTAGTTATGTATTGAAACTTATATCAATAAATAACAAGTACGCTTGCGTTGTATAATAATTGAATCCAATACTCGTTAATTGGAGATACTTAGTCTTCGGTTGTTCGCCTACATAAATTATAATAACAGGACGCAAGCAAACTAGGACCAGCGTTTATTCAGTCGCGTTAAAACATAATCAGTTTAATTTAATTATTCAAATTACAGTATTTACATAAAAAAGTGAAAAGAACTTTTGAATCGTAAAAATTTCGTGTTTGTTCATTTAAAAGGGAAATCAATAATGTTTAATTAAATGGTTAAAATGTTAAAATTTGAATTGTTAAATTGTTTTTAATTAATTATCGTAAATTACACTTGCTATAAATAATAATTAAAAACTTTAGAAATGTTACAAGCTGGATAGCCATGCGTATTAAAGTTTAATCACAAATACAAATTATTGTTAAAGAATTGGCCATAAAATATTCACATACTAAAAAATGTTTTTTATATAAATAATCAAGTAACAAACAGGAGACAATATAAATTTTGTAACGATATTTGTATTATTAAATTATTATCCCATTGTAACAATATCAATTTGTTTTTGTATAGTTTTACGCCCAATGACGAATATGTAATAGAAGAATGCTTTTATTATACGGGTCCCATATTAATTTCATCTTTGGCTTTTGAAAATGAAAAAAATATCAAAAAACGAACTGAGGTATTGGAACCTTTTTTGTTAAAAGTTGATGTAATATAACTTTGATATTTTAGAAGAAAAATAAAGTAAAATGTTTTTACACAAAACATTTTAATAATTGAACAAAATAATTAGTTAATTTTACAATTAAACCAAGTACTTGTTGAGTAATAAACACTTTAAATAGTAAATTATAAATTAACAAAATACCTACGTTAAACGTAAACCAAATTCTCTGCTAATAATTATTTAAAAGCGATACTATTTTAAAAATGTCAATTGTGTTTAATAAAAGTTTTATAATTTCAATTTGGAGTAATTTTTTATTTCAGCGATTTTTGTACTTTTCGAACGTTAACAATTATACCATTATACTTGCCAGAATAAATTGCACATATTTATAATCAAATAAAATCTTATTATAAAAAAACAATTATTAGTATAACAATTTAAAACAAAACTTTTAGTATTGTCATTTTTTTTGAATAAAGATATTAATGTCAAATTCTAAGTTTTTGTATTTATTTTTATATTCTTCAGATAAGTATAAAAAATGTACGTTTTTACCTAAGTTTTTATTGCGAGGTAAAGTGAAGAACACCGCTAGATTTACATTATGTACATTATATAATAATTGTTGTTAAAATTTTGGAAACATGTTTAAATTGAAATGCATGCAGATACTTGTCCTTAATTTGCTGCACACTAACTGTTGTTGCACTTTGAAATTGTGAAACATTGTTGAGATAATTTTTTTAATTATTGAACAGCTTTACATTTGTTATATCGGAATTGTTATTTATTAAAAATAGAGGTAACGTTAGGTGGTATTTAATGTTTTTTATATAAATTTATTTTAAACAAATAACGGAAATTTTATAGTACAATTAATTATATAAAATAAGCAATATTTTATTGTAAAGCATATGCAATATTATTTTGTGCATATTATAATTTTTTCATGTAATAGATATGTTTCTTTATTTCTGAAATTAACACGAAATTATTTGTATAAAAAAAAATGATCCAGCAAAAATGTTATAAATATTTTAGTTTAATAATGCTGTTTATTTAAACACAAATTAATTATAAATTTTATTTTAAAGCTTTATTTTTTTTAAATGTAATTTTTGTAAAATTTATACGATTATTATCATGTTATTTATTGCAACTGTATGTCAATATAAGTGTTTTTATCTTTATTACTTTGAATGTTTTGCGGGGAATATTTTTCAGCAGTGGGCATTTTAGTGCCGGTAATAGGATTCGAACCCCATACCCACATGCATACATTAACTTACTAACACAATTATTTTTGTAGAAATCACTTTTATTTCTAAGTGTATGCAAAAAACACAAAAAAGGTGTTTTTTATTTCAGTTAAAAACAGGAAGTAAAGAATAAAGTTGTAAATCAACCTTATGTAACTTGGTCAAACTGTTAACCTATATATATATATATATATATATATATATATATATGTATGTATTTTTTAATAATATTTTTATTGTTTTGCGTAAAACATATTTTAACAAGAAACAGTGTAGCTAAGCTGAACGTTGACCCACATTTACTGCCGATAATAGGAAAACGAAACCATGTTTACCTGTTGTTCGAATCAAGCGTGTATTGCTAGAGAACGTAACAAATTATTGTTTTACAATTAAAACCATTGTTTATGTTATACTTACGTTAAGTGTCAATTATTAACAAACACACATTTATATTAATTAAAAAATGTAGTAAACTATTACTATTTTAATCACTGCTCAAGATTATTATTTTATTCTGTAAGCACCTATATCTATCTATGTACATATAAACAAACGCCTAAAGCAATTTCTGTTCTCAACGTAGTTATTTAATTTAAACCTTTTTAGTAGATGTATAATTTAAGTAAAAAAATAAATGGTACAATATATAATGCAATATTATAAATACAATACAATTGTATATTGTTAAAAATATTAACATTTCTCTGATTAAAGATTGAGTAAAATTATCACTATAAACTCAAAAGTCAACAATTCAATAATTACAAACCATCTGCAACTATTTTAGTCGGTAAATAGGTTTTTTGGTAGTATTCAATACAATATATATATATATATATATATATATTGTATGTAAGTGTTTCTTTCTAACCACTCGATGAAAGTACTTTGATATGCTGTTAATAAAAATTATAAAATTTTATTTTTACTAGAAAATTGGTTTAAATAGTTTATCAATAATATTTAATTGATATACAGGAGTTTTGTTATATTGTAGAAATAAAAAATTGAATCATACCATTGAATAAAACCCGTACAATAAATAATTGTAGTTATTTTAGCTAACGTTAGGAAGTTTGAGTAGACAAAGTAATTTTAAATAAAGTTTTAGTTAACTGTTTGAAAATGTTATGTAAAACATTGATTTTTGAAACAATTGTAATTCGAGCACAAGTGTGCTGCATTTTAGATTTTTTTAATTATTGTTACATATTGAAATAGTAAAACTTTCGATTTGATCTAATTTGCTACACATGTATATATATATATATATTTATATATGCATATATATATGCATTTATATATATGTATATACACAAGTACTTTTTAAATCAATGAAAGTTGAGATTTTATTAAGTTAGTTTTACACGCTGTCTTACTTTGGAATTGAAAATTAATTTCTATTTTTTATTTTCTATTAGACTAATATAATAATCGAACTTAATTTTACAAAAACACAAAACATATTTGTAACAATAACAAGGAACTATTAAAAGTTATTATTTTGAGAAAACCATTTATTGGAAAGAATAAAATTAATTATAATTTATCAATAATTTTACAATTGCTATTTTTTTTATTTTGGTTTTTTATTAATATTATGGAGTGGTTTCAACATTAAGATTGTGTAACAAAATTAACTATTAAGTGGTTGTAAAAAATACGTAATTTATATTTAATTGTTACCATTTTATAAGTGTTGACCATTAAATATGACTACTCTATTGTTTGTATATTTTATAATAAATATTTTTAGATAGATCCGGAATTAAAAGTGGAATACTATATATTGCTTATTGTTATTTTTTGTTTCCTGTTTATTTAAAAATAGTTATTTACAAATAAAAAGTTAATGTAGACCTAATACTGTTTTAATTGTGTATCTGGGTGTGTTTCAGGATATGCTTAGTGTGGCACGCAACATATTCAGTCACATGATGGATTTCACAGACTTAGTGTTACGAATTATGCAAGAAGCACAAAATTTAACCAATGCAGAAAGGTATTGTGTCGTATCATCATTGTATTGAAAAATTACAATTTTTAAACCAATATTAATTTATAATTTATATTTTTATTAAAATACAGTGTATATAGGATGTTGTATTTTTTTCGACTTGATTGAAAATTTTAAACTATTTTTTAGATGTTCGGTGTTTTTATTGGACTCAGAGAACAACGTACTTGTGGCCAAAGTATTAGATGGTTTGCCAACAGCTCAAAATAAAAATGTTTGTTCATTGAAAATACAATAATAATAATATTAATGTTAATAATAAAAATAATAATAATAATAATAATAATATCAGTTTACATACAAATTAATATTATACAAAAATGTTTCACATTAAATAATTTCTTAGCCGATAAACAATGTAATTATTAAATTATTTTATAAATATTACCAAAAACAATTAGCATAAACATTTCTTTCAATTATTTGTAAACGTTTTTACAAAGTACAATAAATTAATTTAATTATTTAGTAAATTTTTAGCGAAGTCGAACTTGGGCTAGCTCATTTAGTGCCGGTAGCGGGATTAAAACCCATGTCTACTCCAGTAGATATTGTTGTTAAAGAAACTCAACAATAATGCTGTACAAATGGGAATTGATTTATTGTATTCAAATGTATTATTATTATTATAACTATGCAATATACTATTATTATTATTATTATCACTATTATTATTATTTCATTAAGCTTTAATATATCACTACAGATACATTTATGTAAATAAAATTTGAATTAGTAATGTCTGGCAGTTTTTGTCAAATGCTATTAAACTTTAATATTAGTCAACTTATAAACTTTTACTCGAGGCCAAATAGTGAACAATAATTCTTTAAAATTGCAAAATTTATCACAAGCCATTAATTAGCTGCGTATCACCCAAGTTTATTAAAATTACAAAGTGATTTTGTACACACAAAATGGACTGCAATGTGCAAAACATTAACTGATTCTCGTTTTTAAAACATATTTAAAACTTGAAAACAATTACTGATATTGGTTTAATCACTTTTATGGTAGATAATATAAACATTCATTTGAGTTGTATTTTTTATTGATTCAATTGGTAATGTACTCTTTTGCCCGGTAAGCCAAGCTACAAATGGTCTAGCCAATATATTTGTCATCACAATTGCAAGATACAGTAGGATGTGGAGAATGCCGCTTTGGCTGTAATAATGTTGAATAATATTTTTAATATATATATAATATTGGCAGAGATATCTCTGTGATAGTTATTTTATTTCCACAATTGCACAAGCTATTAATATTGTATCCTTCAAAAATTGTATAATACAACTGGAATTTAATAGGCTACGCTTTCTTTAAGGTAAATGCTACTAGTATTTAAACAAATTAATTTAATTAATTACCGTATACCGTAACAAATAACATTTTATATATTTTTATCCATTCATTCTTTTTTATAATATAATTATTTAAATATTATTATTATAGACTCAATTTACAACAGCAGATGGAAAATCTGTTTTGGTAAGTAAAACATTGACAGTTTAAATTTTATCTATGTCATTTATTATTACAGTTAAACACAAATATTAAATTATTTATCTATGGATAAATACACTCACTTTATCTAATTTGTAAATAAGTCTTTGTCTAATGTTTAATTATCAATATTAATATATTTGATTTATGTAAGCAAATAATTTGCGACAATTATTTTGAAAATAAATTATTTTTTTAACTATTAAATAATTTGTTGCAATCTTTTTTGTAAATAACACTTTGTTTTTATTACGAAATTAGTCTAAAATTGTTGTATTTATTATTAAACAAAATTATCTTTAATTAGTTACAAACTCGTATTGACACTGAAATAAAAAACCTACAATTTTGCCTTTGTAGCAAGTGCTTTATATTATTTAATATGTACTTTGGTTTATTAAACATAATTGTAGAAAGTTTGATTTATGAAAATTTATTAAAAACAACCTAACTATCCAGTTTTTAACATTTTCCAGTCATGACTACTTAATTAAGCATTATTGATTATTATAATTATTGATTTTTCCTTTCAATAAACTAGTACCATATTTTGGTAATTCGTGAGTTATAATCATTTGTTAGTTTGAACATTCAAGATTGTACCATTATATTGAATTGATAAAGTTTTAACGTGATTGAATAAGTGCTGATCAAAGTTTGTTTTCTTTCTGTTATCATAATTTATGTGGGTAAATAATAAAGGACTAAATATCCCTAATTTAACCAGTATTGGATTCGATCACTATGTAAAGTCCACATACACGTTAAACCATTAAACAGTTGACAAATTAAGAAATATTTATATACTTTATAATGTTCCCTTAAAAAAGAAACTGTAATTAAAATTTGAAAATGCTACAATTATAAAATATTTTTGACATCTATTTATTTATAGTACAAACGGATTTAAAGTAAAATATTAAAGTAAATATTTTATGATATATTTTAGTAGATAATTGTTTTTTGTTTACTTCACTTTTTCAAGTTACCGGAAGAAATTCGCATAAGTACAAACCAAGGTGTTGCGGGATACGTAGCCACCACAGGTATACAATTAATTTTTAAATTATAAATTAACGTCAAACCCTTTATGCATCTTTTGTACAAACTAAAGCAAAATTAAATTTTAAAAAAATTATAATTATATTATTTATTTAATATAATAAACAACAATTTTTTATTAGTTTAAATTTAAAAAAATCAATTAATCACTTTTTTAAATTAATTCTTCACGCTATAAAATGTAAGCCGTAATCTGAAACAGTTGTTTGATGGAAAATGTTACCTATGTATAGCTAAGTAACTTTATTTTAGTTTATTTATTTATGTTTGCTACTCTGAATGTTTGCGCGAGAAACATCTTTCAGCAGTGGAGAATTAGCGAAGCCAAACGTGGGCCCGCATTTTAGTGCCGGCGATGGGATTCGAACCCATGTCCACCAAGGTCCGAATTCGAGCGCTGTACCGCTAGACCACCCCCGGTACATCTATGTATAGCTAAGTAACTTAGCAAAATGGGTCTGTTTTCTCTTTTGAAGCTTATAAAACAAGACACGGAATAACAACCTTGAAATTGGGCTAGATGTAGGTATATTGACAATGTACAGTTTTGTCTTATGCTATTTACAAAAAAACACCATTTTAAAAGAATTACTTTGTTGAGGAAAAAATTAGAAAAAATTGTTTAGACGTACAATTTTATTACTGGAACAAACCAATGATTTTTGTTTGATTTTTAAACAATTTCTTGATATTATTTGTAATAAACACACACTTTCAACATAATGAATAAAGTCAATGCTTTACAATTTAAAAAAAATTAACCATTGATAAAAGTAGTATTGTTGAATGGAATAAACATTTTTTACATCCACTATTAACAAAACATTTAAAAAGTATTGTTATTTAGATTGAAACATTAACATTTACAATAAGTTTTTATTAAAAAATTGCACTTATTTGTTTTTATAAATATGTAAAATAATTCACTATTTTGTAAATGTTAATTAATTGCATTTTAAGTAGTAAATTATTATTATTATTATTATTATTGGTAGTAGTAGTACAATACCATTTTACTGTACACAAGAAGCATGAGACAACATAATTCCAGTTTCAGCCAAAAAACAACACACTCCCACAATTTAAAAAGAACATGGGGCAATAAAATAATTCAATATGTTGTAACATTTTGTCAATAATACTTTTATTCCAATTAGATATTTCCGAGTGGTTTCTAACCACGTTTTCTGTAGTTTAGTAAATCTATATTTTACCATCTTCAATTGTCTATTCCAAAACCGTTCTTTTTTTGTAAAAATTTGATCAAATAATTTTTTTAGTTTAATTGTAATAATAACAAGAGTCAGTGTTTTTCATGAGCTTATTGTTGAATATGTGATCATGTTAAGAAATTTTTAAAATATTTCTAAAATACTGGCAATAGAAGAGATCTACCATTTTATCAATCTTGTCGGTTCACAAATCCATATATCGCCGCAAAAATAATAATTAATAGGTACAAGCAAATAAATATGTATAAACTTTATTGGTGGTAATAATAATATGTTGCAAACCTTTGGTTTTTGTCATTAAATAAACTTTAATTTTGTGGTTTTCATAAATCGCTGTGAAGGAGTAAGTCATACATTCAGTTAGGAATGAAATAATACTTTCTTAATGCATTTTTATTTTATTCCAGGCGAATTACTCAATATAAAGGATGCATATGCAAATCCTTTATTTTATCGTGGAGTTGATCAGGAAACAGGTTTTCGCACACGGTATGTAATAAGTTAAACAAGTGTATTATATATATATAAGTTGTCTTATTAATAAATGTTTAGCCTTTTTTCGTTTTCACTATTTTTAATGTTTTACAGGAAACATCTTTTAGAAGTAGACATTTTAGCGAAGTTGACCGTAGTCCCAGTGGTAAAGATCAAACCCATGTCCACTTAGATTCGAGTCAATTACTGTACCGCAGATTACCTCAACACGTAGTAATAAAGGTTGATAAAGTGCTGGTTTGAAAACTTAGTAAATAAAAAGTTGGAATTTTTTACGGGCAATAAATAAATGCCTCGAAAGTAGTTTTAATAAAAATCATACAGATAATGGTATTTTTATAGGTTTAGTGAGAGTGATTAAAATGTTTAAATGTTTTTAAAAATAAGTTTTTTAGTTTGTAAAGATTATTTGGTTGATTTCCGACATAGTTGTAAATAAAACAAAGGTAAATAATTTGACTATAACATAATATTTTAAATAAAGACATTTTAAACCGAAAACGTGAACATTTTAAATTGAAAAATATTAGTGTAATACATCTATTAATTTAGTTTTATTTGATGTAATGTTTTTATGTAATATCTTTCTATAATATTAATAAACAATGTTATTATTATTACTTTATTACAAAACTTTTTTGCCTTAAAAATAAGTATGTGGCAATAAGATAACAATTACAGCAAAAACAACAACAGTAAAGTCTTAAAATTCAAACAGAACTTGATATAACAAAATGTTTTTACGTATTTGAACATTATGCGAAACGTTTTGTTTAATTATATAAAATATTCATTTCAATTGGATCTTCTTAATTGGTTCTTGGCCAAGTTTTCTTTGGTCTGCCAACCTTTCTTTTACCATTTACAATTGTCCATTCCAAAATCGTTGTTGCTAGTATTTTCAGGCAGTTAACGTAGAATTTAACCAACTATTTTTTCGTCTAATTGTAATGATGTTATGTAATTAACAAAAGCTAGTTTTTCTTATAATCTCATTATTTGAAATATGATCGCATCAGGTAATTTTTAAAATACTTCTAAGATACCGTCTATAAAAAAGATCCACCATCTTGTCTGTTCGCTTCCACGTTTCACTCCCATATATTGCCGTAGGAATTATTATTGATGCGTACAAACAAAGTTTTGTCTTTAGGCAAATGAAAGAACTTGACCATATTGATTTGAGTCTATGAAAGACTGACATTGCCTTTCCAAGTCTGGCTTTAACATCATCTGCAAAATCCAAATCTGTTAATCTACTATAGTTCCATTTAATGTCATAAGATAAATTATTCATAAACTGAGTAATAATGAAATCAATTACCAAAAAAAGCAAAAACGGTGGCAAAATACATCCTTGGCGTACTTTCGTGAAAAAATTCGAACATAGCAGTATAACCACTTTTTGTTCGTACACATCAGCTTGAATTTTGGTATAACGAACGCATAATGTTTACATAGTTTAACAGTATTCCGTAAAACAACAATTTTCTGCAAAGATTCTTGATGAACACAGTTAAAAGCTTTCATGAAATCAATAAAATTGATTGTAAGTGATTGTTGAAATTTTTGAATTTGCTCAATAATGTTACCGACGGTGAGTATCACTTCAGTACAGCTTCTTCCTTTCCGAAAACTTACTTACTGTTTTTGAAGATTTTTATCTACTGTATTATTTAAACGGTTTAAAATTACTTTGTAAAGAACACATTACCAGGAACAGACAATTAGGTCATTCCGCGCCAATTATCGCAATTGTTCAAACTTCCTTTTTTGGGAAAGGTAACAATTACACCTTGACGTCAATTATTTGGAATTTGTTCATTATGCCATATAACATTAAATAAATGAGCAAGCTCACTTGCTATAACATCACCTCCATGTTTGAGCATCTCTGCAGTTATTTCGTCAAGTCCTCCTGCTTTATTGTTTTTCAACCTTTAAATTGCATGGATCATTTCAGTTACAGAAATGTCATCAATACATATTTCCGGATTTTAAATCACATTCGTATCTGTATCATTATCAAAATCTATAAGGGTATTTAGCATGGGCTAATTAAATATTCTTTTAAATGATCTACTGATTTAGATAATTGCTCATGATCTGTTAGAAGTAAACGACCATTTTTTCCCTTGATTGGAATATCGGTGTTCTTTTTAATTCCTGACAGTTGCTTTACAATCTTATACAGAGTCTTGGAATTATTTTTTGTTACTGTCTTATCTACTTTGCATCTGCTTTCTAACCAACCATTCTTACGTTTGCAGCAGATTGTTTTAACCTGCTTACCTAAAGTTCTATACTTATCATTAAATATTTTCTAGATAACAGGATTATTAGATTGATCTCTCTAATTTTGTTTTTTTTCTGAAATCAATTAGATTCCAGGAGACTGATAAAATCTATTAAAGATTCTGCAAATCGAAGATTGAGCTTCTTTTTGGCTTTCACTCAACCCGGTCATTTGTGGAACCCTGTCATCCAGATACGTGCGATCACCTCTTTATTATTGTTTTCCAAATTGGCGTCCTCCTATTGTTTCCGTAGCAGTATAAATTTTTTTACAGTGGTCAGGTTGCTAACCTTGCGCTTGGGACTGGCTAGATTGAATCATTTCTGTTCCAAAATAAACGGAGTTGAATGTTTTAATTTATTTTAACTATTATAAACCTATTGTTCTGTAAAATATTTTGACCATTCCCAGATATTTGTCAGTCTCTTAACATTTATTGGCCATGTATCTCTAGCACAGTTAAAGAAAGACGATTAAAATGGATTGGCCATGTTTTACGTAGATCGCCCTCTCATCCAGCCAGAATAGCTATGGAAGCCCACCCATTACCCGGATGAAAAGAAGGCCAGGCGGCCAACGAAAAATTTGGACAGACATTGTAGCATGCGAACTCAGTCCTTTTATTTATGCTAAGCCCCCTCGTCCAAATGAATTATTTAAATGGGCGTCCGTTTGTTTACCCTATGCAGCCAACAGAGATCATTGGAGGGGTTTAACTCGGGATGTAATTAACATTTAATGTCAGCACACCTCAAGTGTCGTTCTTTGAGTACACACTACAAAAGTTGACGTTTTTGCAGACGTTTTGGTTTTTTGGACTACCCTGAGTGATAATAACCGGTGGGGGATGTTTATCCCCGATGATGATGATGATGATGATGTTCTGTATAAAAAAACAAAAATGTTTAAAAAGAGTAAAAAAAGATTTTTTTGGAAATAATAATTACTACTGTTTCTTTCCCGTCTTATCTATTAATACATTTTTTAAATTTACGTTGTTATTTTTTGTATTGAAATACAATTATTAAAACTGCTTTCCTTTGTCTAATACTCAATTTTGTAAATTACGTTTACTTTTTCTGTACAATGTTTCTCTTTTGTATTAAAAATATTTTATTAAATAATAAATTAATACTTTTGGGGGCTTTTTTACATTTATTTATTTCGAAAGTTGATAAAATTTAAAAAATTTCAGAAAATATTTTAAGATTGTTACATTTTGCTAAAAATATATAAATATTTTATTTTAAAGCTCTCTGTTTTTAGAAATAAATAAAATAATGCCATAAGAAACTTTATATATATATATATATATATATATATATATATATATATATATTTCAGAACAATAAGGCTAACAAGATTACAATAACAGCAAAAAACAACAAAATAACCGAATACTTCAAAAATAAACATAGGGCAACAGAATGATTATTATTCAATAATAATTTGATACTTTTTGGTGTTTTCTTTCATCCATTTAAGTTGAAATTTAATAAAATTTATTAAACTTTTTAGAAAATTCTATAAAATTGTTACATTTTGTTAAAATGTATAAACATACTTTATTCTATAGCTTTCTGATTTTATCTTTATGTTTCGTTTTATATTAGTTCCATTTTATTTAGATGTAAAAAAATAAATAATTTTATAAGAAATTTAATTAATTATGTACATAGCCAATTTTTGTAGATGCTTCTATAGTAAAAGGTTTAACCTAATCTGTGTTTAGACCGCATCCCAATACAATAAGGGCAGCGAGACTATAGTAACAGCAAAAACAACAACAGCCCAATAGTTCAAAATGAAGATGGAGCAACAAAATCATGCCACATGGTTGAACGTATCACTTCTTTGTCATTGTTTGCCAAAATAGCGTACTCTTATTGTATCTGTAGTAATACAGACTTTTACATTGATCAGGCCGTTAATCTTGAGCCCAAACATTAATTTTTTAATCAGGCTAGGGTCGTGCTGGATTGGTTCATTTCTAATCCCAAATATAGTTAAAGTAATTTTAAAATGTTTATTGTATGTAAAAAAAGGACCAGAAAGTATATGAATTAAACATTTTTATCTATTGTTTAATATTAAAATTAACTTGGCAGTTTGTTTGTAGTGAATGATGTAATATGGAAAAAGGGGGTAATTGTTGACTTCTACTCAACCTTTTGTTGATCTAATTACGAATGCTTTTTTGAAAAAAATGTACATAGTTGAAAACAATAAAAGATATTTTCCTTTTAGTTATGACAACATTTTTACTTTCTTTTAATCCATTAAACAAACGTTTAGAAACATTTTGTGTTTTCCAATAAAAAATGAAAAAAATGGAATTATTGGTGTGGCTCAACTGTGTAACAAAATAAATCATTCGCATTTTACTAAAAGTGATGAAAACATGGCGAAAGCTTTTGCCGTTTATTGTTGCATCAGTATTATGCATGTAAGTCAATCTAAATTATTGAATGTGTATAAATGAAATATTGATATAATTAACTGTTTCTTGACAGCACATAACATTGTATAAATAGAGAAAATATTTTCAATCATGTTGTTCAATGTACCAATCTGTTTAGTTTTGGTGAATGGTTTCAATTCTAAATAAAATACTGAGCAACAAGTAACCGATTTTAATTTGTACATTTAAGTTTATACATTTATAGGTTTTTTTTAATTAATTTGTTTAGGATTTTAATCAGTAGGTGTTGTAAATTTTTATTGTTATTATTATTATCTATTTATTTGAAAATCATTTGTCTCAAAAATGTTTCATACGTAGAAGATTCTGTATCTTAAAAATTAAGTTTTTATTTAAATTTCTTTAAACCCTGTTATCAAAATTATGCTTGCACTTTCGCTGGTTTATAAAAAAGGTTTTTTTTAACTAACTGAATTCCTAAATGTGCAATCCAACTCTCCTGATTCATCAATCCGACAAGGTAAAACCACCAAAAGCTAATAATGTTATCAGATAGTTGTCGTTAAAATACAACAACTTTATTTAATTTTATCCAAAAGATTGTATCAAAAATATGGACATTTGCATTTGTGTTTGTTTTAAATATCTTGGTGGTTTATTGAATAACAAACTTACGTGGTCTGATCATATTGAGCATTTGTTTACGAAACCTCGGGGTTTGTGTTACTATTTTTGACAATTAAGGAACCTTTGCGTTTGTTTACATATTATTAATTTATATTTTAACTTACATTTTATCCAACAATAAAGTAATGTTCCCCATGTAATATTCCAGGGACTAAAAAAAAGATTTTATGAAGTTAAAAAAATGCATTACTATTATTAGCCAATCTTCGGCCACCTTTTACAGTGATATTCTTAATGAAAGAATCCATTGTCATTTTAAGGAATGTTTTTCATTTATTTGAACTAATTTGGACATCTTACAGTATAATGTAACAAGTGTGCCTTATAATGACTCATTAAATGTATAGTAATTTTGAACTTTTTTTAATCACATGCTTACTATATTGACTATATTTATATTCATTAACATATGACATCCTATTTTATTTTAATCCCATTATTTGTACTACTACTTTTTTATAATTTTTTTGATCTTATTATTTTTTATAATGATGGTAAAAATGTATTTTACGCTAATTGTATCCCTAGTGAGATATTAAAGCTTGATAATAATAATAATAATAATAATAATAATAATATCTCCAACATCACAAAATATCCACTGTATCACGACTTTAACAAATCAAGTGCATTGGGAATGACGAGATCATATATCTAGGCCAAGTGCAGAATGTGTACTTAAATTCATATCTGCCGTATTGAGCAAGGTTACTAACCAGTCCCAACAAAGTTGAAAGTGATCTTTACACAAATCTATATAAATCAAGAATTATTTTCTTCAGTCCAATTACTGTTGTCCGTAATCTGTCCATTCCATTTTGTGACCATTGATTATCCTACATCTAGGTTATTGTTTTAATACTTATACTCACACATGAGCCATTCACATTTGATGTATACTGCTATATTAGTATACTATTAACCGTAGTACGTTTCCAAAGTAATATCATGCCTCCTCATGCATATCATAATGCACATGACTTTTGAAAATACGTTAATTTTTGAGTGTATTATACTATGTAATTTAATTTAATTTTTTTACTGATGTTTACATATTGCTAATTATAATATATTTTATAATTGTACCCACTTTTGTCTGCTCAAAGCTACTTCTACTGAAGTATCAAAGCCAACAACCGTAAAATAATAATAATAATAATGTGTAAAAACATAAGTGTAAAATAAAGAAGTTTTAATTAATTTAAGATTAGGTAAATTCAGATTTTTAAGTAATTATATATTTTAAAATAATGTTTACTTGTGTTAAATTTTATTTATTATTATTATTATTATTATTTAAGGAGAAACAACAGTAAAAAATTATAATAATTATATTTATCCACGTGACTGAACGTGACATAAAATTAGGAAAAAATTGTAAAAATAATTTTAAATAATTTAATCAATATTTATGTATTTCTTTTATATAGAAAAGGCTTAGTAATATTTGTTTATAAAAAATAATAATTTAATGACACTTTAATTTATATTAAGGTAAATAAATAAACATTTAACGTTGGATTATGATTTGTTTATTTAATGCTTAACTAATTACTGTGAGCAATGGGTAAGTTGGTGGAATACTAATTTTATAAAATAAAGGTATATTCATTTTTCTTTTCTTTTTTATTATTTTAGCAATCAAGAAAAGTAATTTTTACAATAATTCGTCTTTGACAATGTTTACTATTTTCCAAATTAACAGTTTCCTAATATTGTCATTCCCGCTTAGAGTTTCGGTTTAGTAAAAACATAAATTATTTAATAAACAATTAGAAAAAATTAAATTAATTGTTTTGAATAAATTTTTATCCTTGGTTTATTCAACTATAATAAAGCCGAAATTAGGAAAACGCTCTGGACAAAAACACTAAAATTTAATTTTCTGATATTTAAACTTTGTGTGTGATGTTAATAATCTTGAGGGTTAAAGTAATGCTTGAAATGTCATAATTTCGAGTAATTGTGTTAATCCTAACTGTCATCTCTACATAGCACATCTTGGACTAAGTACACTTAAACTATCATGGTAAAAACCAAGTACACAACAGTATAACTAGAGTTCTGTTTTAGCAGATGCACGCAAGTATGTAAGTATTTTACTGTATTCTTATATATGTAACTGTTGAACTAAAGATAACCCTCACAAACAGCGGCGTCGTTACAAAAATGTTGTTTATTATTATCAAAAAAACTGTGTGATTAATCTACTTTTGTTTAATATGTCATAAAAATATAGAAATAATGTTAAAGCAACCACGTCACCAACCACAATAAATGGATGAATAAATATTGTGCAATATTCAAATTAGCGTCCAATGTGTAAGAAATACAACGTTAAGTCTTTAAAATGTTAAAATTTAGAAAGTTTAAATGTATTAGATTGATTAAAATTATAAGAAAATAATAATAAATTTAAGGCCATTCACAAGTATCAATTGAGATAGTTGTCTGTTGCGGATTAATATGAAATGCCTTGATCATTATTTAAACTCCGATGGGTATTACTGGAAGTAATATCAAATGTTTTACACTTTATTATTGTATTATTAAAATGTTTAAACAGATGGAATTATGTTACCTATGCTTCTTTGAGTTATGGAGATTTGTTGTTGTTTTTGCTGTTGCCAATACTTTTATCTTATTACCCTACGTTTTTTAAAGTACAAGGAAGGACTTTGTACTACTAATAAAATAACATTAACAATAACAATAATAATAATAATAATAATAATAGTAATAATAATAAATGCATTTTAGTAATATATATATTATTAAATAAAATAATATATGTACAATTAATTAACAAAAATACTTAAATATATCGAAAATATATATTATAAAAAGTTAAAATTTTATATAGAAAGTAATAAACTTGTTTTCTAAAGTGATGAATATTATTATTATTACTATTATTATTATTATTATTATTATTATTATTACTTAATATTGATTTAGTTATTTGTAACTTAATGGGCATCTGGTATTTATCGGAGTAACAACAAATATGTATTTATTTCACATCTTATTGACCTTAGAAGATAATTTCTTTTGATGCATTTGTATTATTTTCAAATTTGTAATTGTAGGTCAATATATATAATTCATTTAAACTTGTGTCATAATAGCAACTCATTCATTAATAATATTAACTCATTCTGATAACAAAGTTAGAGAATAAAAGTTTTCGTGTTAAACCAATACACTAGAAAGTTGAATCAGTCATGAGAACGATATATTGATATATAATTATTGATAAAGAAATGAAATTATGTATAATTTTACTTTAAAGATATATAGACAGATATATATATATATATATATATATATATATATATATATAATTAAATAAAAAAATTAAAAATCTTTTTTAGCTATCTATAACAGCCTTATCACAATTTTAAAAATATCTTATTTAATATTTTTAACAAAACATTGCGTAAACATTGTTTAAGAATATATGTAACTCTCTTTTTACCTATCTATCAATGTAGTTTCCTTTCTGTAGTTTTCAAAAATAAACTTTAAATGTATGCTTTTGTTTATTGGGGACGGGGTAAAATGAAACTAATTATATTTCCTATCACGATACAAAGGTATTTAAGTAGTACAATTTATAATTATAATTAAAAACTCCTTTCCATAGATTAGTATTTTTCTAAAACTAGTTGATTGTACTGATAAGCAGGGAAGAAACAACTTGTTATCAGGCTAGTTTTATTTTCTATATTGTGGTTTTACTAAAAATAAATTGTACGTTTGATAGTATTTTATTGAGTCCTTTAATTGTCCAAAATGAATAGCTAATACAAACTCCAAATTGTTTACCTATTTATTTGCACCACAATAAGAAGTTATCAAAACATTGGACTATATGTCAACGTATTGATTAGAAATTTATTTTTGGGCATAACAAAAGCAGCGTTGTTATTTTGGGACAATAATTTAAGTGACTAGATAGAATATGTTAAATGACATTGAAAAAAAAAGTTTGACGCAATCATTTGTAATATTATTATTATTATTATTATTATTATTATCACTATTATTATTAATATTAATATTATTATTATTATTGGGAATAAACATCTTTTACCAGGTATTATTACTCAAGGCAGTCCAAATTACTAAAAGCCCGATAAACATTAACTTTTACAACGTGCACTTAATAAATAATACTTGAGATATGTTGACTTTCAATATTAATTAAATTTACAACTAAATCTCTCCACTGATCTCTATTAACTGCAAAAGGTAAGCAATCGGACGCCTAATTAAGTAATTTGTTTGAAACTGGGAGCTTTCCATTAATCAAAGGACAAATTTTTGTGCTACAATATCCGTCCAAGTTATTTGTTGTTTACGTGGTCTTTTCATCCATTCGGGTAATGGTTGGGATTCCATTGCTATTCTGGCTGAATGAGTGGGCAACCTTTGTAAGCCTATTATTACTGAATTTAATTATTTTAAAGATTATTAGAAACACTGTTTTTTGTTTTCGTTTATATGGAATTGAGTTAATTTAAAAAACAATCGTAAACAGAAATATTTTGAAAATTAAAGTTTATAAATAAATAATTTATGTACGTAATTGTAAGACAGAAATACAGTTATTTTCAAAATACTTACAATCATCAAAAACATTTTCTGTAGCTAAAGTAGTTATCTAACTCTAAATTATTTAGAAACCACACAATTTAAAATAAAAATGTAGTTATATCATGTACAAATAAAATTTTGTCAATACATATTATCAGTAATCTACAACAAGAACAAAAGTTAGTAGCCAAACTACATCTTCATTAGTTTCAGGTTTGCATGGCATCACGAAAAATCCCTTTCCATTGTTCACGGTTTTCGGAGGCGTGTAGGGATATGTCAGTCGATCGACTTAGTCATTGTTTCCAAGATAAGGTTTAGACAAAGATAGTGTAAAGATCGTCCCGAATAGCATCCGTCCAAGTACGTTTTTGACCGTCTTTCCTCTTCTTCCAGTTGGCATTTGGACAAACCAAGGTTACGATACGTGAGATTACATCAGGATTTCTACAAAAAACGTGTCCAAATCAGTCCAATCATTGTTGTCACAATGCCAATGATAAAAGATTGTAATATTGGAGATCATTTTGAATTTGGCAGTTGCTGATCTTTTTCGTCCAATCCCTTGATACGAAATGGGTGTTGTGCCAAATGTATCTAAGACATTTTGCTTCAAATTTGTCAAGCTTCGTGATTTTTGACCCTGTGAGAGTCCAGGTTTTAGTTGCATACAGAAGCACTGTGAGAACTAATGAAAAAAAGATTTTTATTTTTGTTTTTGGATTGATGTTTATTTGTCTCCAAAATGGATTGGCAAGTCTTTCTAACGCAACAGCAGCCAAACAAATTCGACAAATTACTTCGCTAAATAAACTCCCGTCAGACGTACTCAAAGAACCCAGATACGTAAATTTCTTTACGTTGGGGAGCACAACATTATTTAATACAGTTCTCGCATCAGGAAATTGAGACGTTATTATGACTGATTTTTTTGGGTTAATCTTCAAACTAAATTTACCGTTAACTTTCACAAGAAGGTCCAATGTCTGCTGCAGCTGAACTTCATTCTTTGCTAAAAGGACAGCATTGTCAGCGTATTCTACGTCGGTAATAGGCGTTGTACCAACATATACACCTTCCATTTGTATGTAAATCTTGGCAAATATAGTATCAATTACATAGTTGAATAAAAGTGGAGCAGCTACGTAGCCTTGACGGACACCACAACAAATTTTAAACGGCTTTGCAGTAGATCTGTCGCAATTGGAGATTACAGCAGTTGAATTTTTGTACCAAGCACGTAGGGCATTCACAAGTTTCAGAGGGGTTCTATTACATAACATGGCGATCCAAAGTTTTTTTCTGTTTAGCGAATCAAAATATTGAGAAATAGTCAATAAAAAATGAAACTTTACCAGAAATTTCAGAATGCACCAAAGTGTGTAAATTTGATCAACGCATCCCATACCAGGACGAAAACCAGTTCGGTTAAGATGTGTGGTCTTCTCTCTTTCCGGGCGGATCCGTTTAACTATATCTAACGTGGCGATTTTTGTAGTTATGGAAAGTAAACTGATACCCTTGTAGTTAGCAGGTATTTGCCGATTGTCTTTCTTGTAAACAGGAACGATGGTAGCATGGTGCCAGTCTTCAGGACATTGTGCAGTTTTCCAGAAATCCATTATGATGCCATTTTTTTATTAAATAGTAACTGGTTTATAATAAAATAAAATAAAATAAAATAAAATAGTAGATTGAAATATAACGTCAAATATTACTATACTACAAAATACCTAATTATAAATGTGATCACCTGTTTTTACATTCACTTAACTGTGATATGTTTTTAGTTAGATTGTATTTTAGACCAATACAATTATATGCTAAATAAAACCTGCGTTGGAACACATCTTTTTTTAATTTGTCAATGTTTTGTTGTCCTATTATACTAAAACATTTTCACAGAATTAATGTTAAATAGCAATTTTTTTGAAAACAACAAAATTTTAAAGCAAAGTGACTTTGAATAACGTTAAGGATCTTTTTTTGAAAATAACTTAAGGTACACTTTCCTTAAAATGCAAACTCTGGTACTAATGTATGACATTATGATATTAAAAATAATCTTGTATTGAAAAAAGAAACGGTAATGTAAAGCAGTCATCTATCTACAATAATTGTTTTTTACTTTACACCAAACCAACACATTATTATAAAATATAAACGTTTTTCTAATTGCTTAAAGTGAGGGTTGCACAAAGCTACCTTATTTCCTTATCCAAAATATTAATTTTGCAATTAGTGTTAAATTTTCACATGTCTGTATATCTAAAAATGATACACTTTATTTTTATGAACGTAATTTAAAATTTTTTTTATAGCAAAAGATGGATTAAATTTTAGTATGTAAAAAGACAATATATTTTTGTATTCCAATTATTACTAAAGAATAAGGGAACTTTTAAAAATTATATTAAAATAAATTTTAAAATACATGAACGTTAAGTTAAAAAAATCTGTTAATTGCAAAATAAAACATTTTTTGTTTACTTTGTTACGTAATATATTATTTTTAATTTTATAATTAACATTTTTTTCCATTTAATTAATTAATTATTATTAATGAATATTATTTCACACACTTGTTCTTGTTTATATAAACACTCATATGTAAATGAAAAATAATAATTTTATTATCATTTTAGTAGCGTATTTATTACGCTTAGTTCAATCAATTTTTAAATTATAACTGACGTCATTCAGATCATGGAATACTACTCGTTTAAAAGCCACACAAATGTAAAAACGTTTTGTATACAATAAATAAAGGTTTACGTTATTGAAAATTATTCACTTTATTAAGAAACCAATTACCATCAACTAAAACTATAATTGAAACTTTTAGACATTAGTAACAGCGGCCATTGCACCTACTATATATATATATATATAATATTTTATTTTATATATATAATCTAATCTATTTATGCATACTAAAAGTTGTATGTATAAACACAGTAATAAATTGTTATTTCTCACAGTTGGTGGCGTAGATATAAAGACAAAAATTAGTTGTATTTATAAACAATTTACATTGTAACTATTTGGTTTTTATTACTATTTCAGTCATTGATGTATAAGCATGTCCAAGATGCTCAACACAGAACAAAGTTAGCAAACGAACTGATGATGTATCACATGCAGGTAAGACGACCAAACCTTGCATTCTTTTGGTACAATTTAATCACAATTTTGTTTGTTTTAAATTTCATTCATTGTCGGAATAGTCTAGTAGTATTGGGCTGGTCTCTAATTTGGCTTTGATTCGCCTCCCCCCTCCAATATTGGTACTTAATTCAGGTTCTTCTATTGATTTTGATAAAATGTCAATTAGTAGCAACTAAAATTAATTTAAAATAATAATAAATTGAAATTATGCACTTGGCAACTTGACAAACATAATATAATGTTTGACTTATTTCGTATAACAAATAAGGTTTACAACCTTTATAACAATTTCTCGAATCTAACGTAGTTATTGTTATTATTTAAAACATTTTAAATAGAAACTCAATTTTTATTATACAATACAAAATACTACAATAGTATTTTGTAAACAAGTTATAAATGTTGTCAAAATATACTATTAATAATAAACAAATTTACTGGTTTTTAATCAGAGTTTGAGTTAAATTATTAAAATAAATTATAACGTCAAATATTAGAAAAACATAACATGGAACGCATTTAGGTACTAAATAGTTTTTCTAATAAAAATTACAAAACATTTGATTTAAACATGCAATTACCTTTATTAGTGATTATTTTGTTTATGTAGCTTGATATAAATTGGGATCCTAATGATTCTGAGGATTTAAGTAATGCTTATAAAGTCTCAATTTTTAATGATGCTGATATTCATAACTGTTCCTTCTTTATGTTGTGCATCCTGGAATAGGTGCATACAATCATCTAAACCAATAGCAGCAAGGACCCATTTTACAACGGTATAATTGGGCTTCCGTTTTGGCGGGTGAGTGCAAGCATACACCCAGGGTACTTAAAAGGTATCTTAAGGTGTACGTATACAATATGTAACCCTTGGGCTAAGGGAGATAACCCTGATCACAATGAATAAATAAATATATTATCAGGTTTATTGTTAATGCAATCTCAACTAGCCGTATATTTACCAGCAATCGTTTGTCGGTATATACCGATAAATGTTTTTTACTGTTTATTACTTTGAATGTTTTTACAAAGCCAACCATTTGGTAGAGGTGGTAGGGATCAAACCTATGTCTAACCAGATTCTAGTTGAGTATTGTAACTCTACATCACCCACAATACGTTAAGGATAATAAAATCTACATTTTATAGTTTTAAATGTTCTACAACTATTATGTCTAAACAGATAAAATGTAAATAGGAACATGAAAGTATGATATTGACTTTGATCAATATTTTTTAAATAACATTAGTATATTTTTAAAACTAATACTCGTAATCGACGAAGTCAAGTTGTTACAAAATATGTTTTATACATCTTTCTAATAAACATATAATATCCAACATATTTACAAGTCTCTTGTGACTTAAAATGTGTTTGATTTTATTTGTTTTCTAAATACATGAACATAAATACTTTAAGAAATATTGTTTTAATAGGATTTTAAAACACCTTCATTTATTGTTTTTACGTTTTGTACTAAGAAACGTATTGTGCTGTTTGTAGTTGAAAATGCTAATTATCCTAAGGATATAAAGAATGTTTATAAAGTCCCGATTTCCAATAATGGTAACATAGCTCACCGTCATGTAGTGCATTCTGCACTAGTTTCACCTAAACTAGCACAACTGGGCTTCTGCATTAGTGGATGGGTACAAGCTCACAGTTAGATTATGTAAAAGATATCTTAAGGTGTACATTATGTAGCCATTGAGCAAAGAGAAATGACCATAGCAAGAAAACAGATTGTTTTGTCGTTCTTTGCAAGACGTGGCACCGTTACAAGAAAGCCGTCTATTAGCAGGAAAACGTCAATATTCTCCTACGTTTTTTCCTACATGTATTATGACATCAGAGTTAATTGTTTAATATGCTGTACAAATATAAAAATAATTAAGAAGTGACTAGATTACCAACTACAATTAATAAATAAAATAAAACATTTATGGCTTCTATACGTAGTTACTTTGCATTTAGATGAAGTAATTATGTCAAAATTAATTAACAAATTGGTTTATTTTCCCAATTAGCAACACTCAAAAAAATTTAATAAAACTTTTTTAAATGTTTTTAAGATTATGCATTTTTAGTGTATGTGTGTTAACTTAAATAAAATCCTAAATTTCAAATGTCAACGCTTTAAATTAGATACGAAATTTAGGTTCTTATTCATTTCTTCAAGCTACATTTTGCCTTTCTAAAGACCAATACAATTACGTAATACGTTCAAAACAATGTATCTAATTGAAGTATTAAACAAGAATTAAACTATTTATTTGTTTCTAAAAATGGAAAAACATTTAAATCTTTAAAAATGTTTGTAATTATTATTATTATTATTATTATTATTATTAGTTGTTATTATCGTCATTTTAATAATAATAATAATTATTATTATTGTTAATACAGGTATCGGATGATAAAGTAACGCATTTGACTATATGCGATATTCAACCAATGGATTCGTTTTTGCCCAATGCGCAATCATTTGATTCCATTCCCAGAGATATTGTTTCTGAAGATGACACAATTTTGGTAATTCTATACAACATTATTGCTTTGCTTAAAGATTTAAGTCTGCTTGTGAAAGTAAGAGGGTTAAAACCGAAGGTTAGGGAATGTATAAAAAAACAACCAAAGGATATTATTTAGTCAAACTGCGGTATACAATTGAAAGCATAATTCTAATGATAGGGTTCATCAAAATCCCAATAAAAGCTCAACATTAGATATGTAGAATTTTCAATAACAAATATTGAATGTACAATTATGTGGAACAAGCTTGATAGCAAAAGAAACGTTTTTATTTTACTGTACAAAACTTGAATACAATATTTTTCAACCAGAAAATGTTTAATGCAGCTTAATAATGTGTCGATAGTGAAATTCGTTTTTATTTCTACGTTGATAAGTGCTTTGTTATTTATTGTTTGTACCACTTCATGCATAATAACCACATCTGACCAAACACTTCATTTTATTATTGTTTATTTATGATTTCTAAATCCACAAGAGCCAAAACATACAGTTCTACTTAAAACACATAGTTTTCAAAGAGTGAGTTGTATCATTACTATTTTTATTTCATTGATGAAACATTTTGGGATTGACTAAATTGACAGGGTGCTAGACTCACAATTCATTGAATACAGTTTCTATCGATACCTCTAGCCTGGGTTGTCTAGCGGTACAGTGCTCAAGTTGAATCTGCGTGAGCACAGGTTCGATTAAATACAGGCCTCCGTTCGGATTTGCTAAAATGCACACTGCTAAAAAGGTTCCTAATTAAAATAAATAAATATTCTTAATTATACATACAAACAATTAAAAGTAAAACATTTAGTAATCAATCAAGAAATAAAGTAAATACGAATTTTTAAATTTTATATGTTTATTTTTTTGTATATCAAACAGTGTACGTTGAGCATGTTCAATGACTTGGGTCTTATCAAACGCTGGAATATTCCTCGCAAAAATTTGGCCCGTTTTATTATTACAGTCAGGCGTGGTTATCGCGATCCGGCTTATCACAATTGGACTCATGCATTTTCTGTCGCTCATTTTGTTTATGTAAGCGTAAAAAATCTTCACAAAACGACCCTCAAGTTAAGCGATTTGGAAACATTGGCGCTTTTTGTTGCATCGTTGTGTCACGACATTGACCATCGTGGCACAAATAACAGTTTTCAGGTAATCTCAACAATAATTTTCAATTGTTGAATATTTTACACAGCCACACTACATTTTAGACAAAAGCCTAAATTTAATGCTGACCGTAAAACCGCAGTCCTTTTTCTATTCTTAATTTATCAATGATGAATTATCTTAACATCAGTTAGTTGTTTTAAAATTATTTATTAAAATGGAGTAGTATGTTTGGCTATTATTTTAAATAATAATGTATTATTAGTATGTGCAACATATATAATCACTATTTAAGCTTTCAAGACATGAGAATAGAATACTGTATAGGAGAAGATAATTGTAAGCTGCATGGAGAAAAAATCAAGTATATTTACAGTGCAATGGAATTATTGGGTAAACAAGTTTGTAAAAGTAGCATTATAAGCCTACTTTGTTTTCTTTTGAGTCACATGACAAATTTTAAAAGTAAAAAGCTTGATTTATAAACGTAGTTTAGTTGCTTAGTGTTTAACCAATAAGTACTATTTTTCCTGTCAACTTTGGAATCAATTAACACGAAAAATGTATTATAATGTGATTTTTACATCAAGGTTTATACGAATTTGTTATATTGTGCCACAATAATTTGATGGTACGGTGCTTGAGAAATTTGTGTGGCTCTACGTTTGAGTACTACCGGCGTCATTCAATAAGGATCCTCGTTCGGATTCGCTAAATGTCTACTTGTTAAAATAAATGCTTTCTTTACAACATTGAAGCAACAACAAATAAATAAAAACTTACCTGGTGTCGGGTTCAGGATGATCACGAATTCTCTGACCCCGGGTGGAGGCTCGCCATTGCACTTTGGCGGGTTAAACCTCGCGACGATCTCTAATCGGATTTGCTCGGGCGCGAAGTTTTTGTTAGTGGGAAGACCTTACACCGATTTGGACCTGAGTGGACATGGGTCTAAATCTTACTACGGGCACTTAACGCGGGTCCACGTTCGGCTTCGCTAAAATGTCCACTGCTAAAAGATGCGTTTCTTGTAAAACATTTAAAGGAGTAAAAATGAATAAAATCTAAAAACAATAATAAAATATTTGACAATTTCAGTTAAATCATATGTTAACTTTTGTATGTACTTAGGTTGAATCGAAATCAGTTCTAGCGGCATTGTACAGTTCGGAGGGATCGGTTCTCGAAAGACATCATTTTTCTCAAACCATTTGTGTACTAAATACCGACGGATGCAACATATTTGAAAGGCTGTCAAAAGAAGTAGGTTCTATCTATTATTTGAAATAAATTTGATGGATTTGATAAATTAAATATTTTAAAAACATTTAAGTTATTGAAACATTGAAAATTAAAAAGTTTAAAAAAAATTTACTAATTTTATATGGGTTGGTGATGTAATCACCTTTTTATTATTTTTCATATTTATACGGCATATAAAACAATCAAGTTCAATAGCTTGATAAACGTAACAAAAGTAAAAGTATAACAAAGTTTCTTGGCTGGTAGATGGTATCCTTGTGATGCACCACTGTTTGAAAAGACCGATAAAGCCACTTCATTTTTTTGCCAGGATTATTTCCCTCAGCTCAAGGGCTTAAGATACCTTTTAACTACTATGGATGTATACTTGCACTCACCCGCCAAAGCGGAATCCTAATTATACCGCTGTACACTCGATCCCTGCTATTATTAATCTAGATACATTTTAGCACCTAGTACAAGATGCACCACATGAAGGATGAACTGTCAGGAATATCACCATCATTAAAAATTGAGACTTTGTAAGAATTACTTAAATCTTCAGGATTACTAGCAATTGTTATTTTAAACAATTTGCAATAGCATACGTTGGTTTAATATTTCAAAAAAACAGGTACAGCATGGGTTCAAGTTAGTGTAAAACGGGAAAGTTTTGCATTGCAAATAATTCTAAACAAGGATGAAACAACGTTGCCGTTCTTATCTTTGTTTCAAAACAAGTAAATTTATTATTTCATAAATTTGACAACTGTAATAAATAATTCTTGAGAATCCGGGGTGGTGTAGCGGTACACCGCTTTATCAGAAAATATGTCATTGCCACTAATAATATTCGTAATGCAATATCTATTGTTGATAAAATTGATAATTTGCGTTTACTAAGTAATGCAAAAATTTATGTCAACTGTTCTTTCATATTAATTCAAGAATTATGGCTTAACAAATACATTGATGATGATGATGATCTTATGCCACTTGAGAATTATATAAATGGATTAATTTGTATAAATGTCTACTTTGTATTTTTAATTTGTATTGTTTTGTTTAATGGCACAAATTATCTGCCATGTATGTATATGCTGAATGTATGAAAGCTGATGTTTATATATATATATATATATATATATATATATATTCAAACTTAAGGAGTACAGCATGTATATATGAATGTATGAAAGCTATATATATATATATATATATATATATATATATATATATATATATATATATATATTCAAACTTAAGGAGTACAGCAAAATGTTGGATTTGATTCGGGACATCATCTTGGCTACCGACTTAGCCCACCACTTACGCATTTTGTCCAAACTTCAGAACATGGCCGAAATTGGCTACAACGCCAATCTGGATGAGCACCATTCGTTGCTGCTTTGTTTGTTAATGACTTCGGCCGATTTGAGCGATCAGACCAAATCATGGCCCAACGTACTTCACGTGGCTCAGTCGATTTACGAAGAATTTTTCCAACAAGGCGACTTAGAAAAGGCTCTCGGACATCTTCCATCCGATAATATGGATCGCGAACGTGCTTGTGTTCCCGATCTGCAAATATCCTTTTTAGATTACATTATTAGTCCATTGTATACGTAAGTCATGTGGCATTTTAGCAGAGCTCTTGCTTGGGCTTAAGTTATTGTAATAACGTGCATTAGAAAATATTTAGAAACATATTAGACATGCATGTTAGTGTTAAATATATATTGAAAGTAGAAAATTTAAATAACAATTATGTAGAATTATAAGCAATCGAAATAAACAAACAAAATTGGATGTTTCGAATTACTCAGACCACGCTATAATCTACACGCACGCCACAGTAATTAATTAACGCTTTTCAGTATAGTATAACAAAATTAATAATACAGATGTTAAAAATTGTAAATAACATAAAAGCAATATTTTAAAACGAGGTTAACAAAATAATATAATTAATAAAATAATATCTTTTAATCTACATTAGACAATACATAAGCAACTGTTTTTTCGGTTTTTTGTTAAGGTTTGTAAATAATTAAAAATAGATACAATATATATTTTTTCAAAATAATTAGAAAAAAATTGCCATTATAATTGGGATATATATATATATATATATATAAAGACGGTTTTTCACTTATTTAACAAGAATAATCATTTAATTTTATTGAGTAAAAGGATAAAAAATGTTTTGTGTTAGTTTAAGTAATATAATGATGTAATTAGACAGGATTTCTAATAGATACTCATGTCAATTAAAAATTCCAGAGTTGAAGCAGTCACTAAAGCACTGGAATTAAAACTGAGTAAGCATGAGTGTGAGTTTAGTTCCAGTACAAAATGCAGGTTTTTGTTTGATTTTGCTAAAAGGCCCTTGATGACAACTGTTTTCTGCAAAACTTTCAAGCAGTGAAAATAAATAATATTGTATATAATTCAATTTCTACATTTTTAATACAAAAACAAATGACTATTATCTAGTCTATCTGGCTAAAAACATTACCACTTTTATTTAAACAAAAACCAATTTACAAACATTGAGTACTTTTTTACAAAATATTAAAGTGTTTTTTAAGTGTTCTTTTGTTTTAAAGCCATTTTGCAAAAGTAAAATATTGGTGTTGGAGTAAGAAGGATGTTTATAGCAATCAATAATTGAAAGATGTGTATGGATTAGAGAGATACATCAATGTGACCAGTCGATGGCATCGGAAACTGTTCACTTGCTAAGAAATGCGCATTCCCTCCAAATACAACAAGCAACAAAACTAGTGCTGCTGTAATTTTAAGATAATGCTCTTTAAATAAGTTAATAAATTAGATGTGTTTTTATGTACCTAAAAAGTAAATAATTGTTTATAAACTACAGTGTAAATACAAAGCATTTAAAATAATACTTATTTAATGTTTATATTTTATAGTAGATAAATATTGAAATTGTATATATATATATATATATATATATAACGTTTGTAGAACATTAACTTCCTTGTATCCGCAATGCTGCATAATAATGAAAAATATTCAAACAAATCGCCGAAATTGGAAATACATTTTAGATATTTCAAAAGACGCTCAGTTCAGTTGTCACGGTGCCGAAATATTTAAACAAAATTTAATAGAATGTTGTTCACATTTACCTCCAGTGGAGAATAACTCATAAGATGATCCAATTTGCATCAAGAAAAAAAATTTTTTAAATCAACATTTTTAACCTAATTAGTTAATTTAGTTTCTCCTAAAAATATTTTATAACACTTTGATTTAATGATTGTTACTTTTCCAAAAGTGACAATGATTTCTCTCACTAAATAATACATCAATGCATTACATCAGTGATGTATTATTTTCATGATTTGTACAACCTTGTTTTGACTTTTTGATGTTAGTATATATATATATATATATATCCAAACTGCTGTTACTTAAATGCTGCTATAAATGTACTGTATTTTGTTTTAATCAGTAACTGACAAATAAACGATTCATAATTTGAGGTCTATGTAATTTTATAATAATCTTGTTATAAGTTACATTGCATGTATAAACAAAAGGAGGGAAGGTTTTTTCACATATTTTTACCCAGACAATTACATAAAAATTATTTATGTTATTAAATATCCTTCCTAGTTAGTAGTTCAATTTAGTTTAGATACCTCACAGCACCTAGTCTAGGATGCACCTCGTGGAGGAGGAACAGTCAGAAATGTATAAACATTACTGAAATCCTCAGGATTTCCAGCATCCTATATATATACATAACAGACAGTAGTAAAATTCGTAAACAAGTTGCAAATAAAATTGGGGGTCGGGGATACCTAATTGTAGTCGAAATCAAATTTTTGAAAGAAGTACACATTTAATGTCGGAAGTTGCATTAGACGTTTAATGCTGCAACCCAATATAGTGGGAAAGAGAAAATTGCAATTGATAGATTTACAAAAGGGACAATAACATAAATCTTTTATTTGCTATTAATATCTGTTTGCAAAGATTCACAAAATTACTTAATTTGTTATCAACATAATTTTTCTTGGCTTAACCTCAGCTTTAAATACATTGAGTGAATGCTTGCACTTATTTGTCCATCGCAAGCTCAGTTATACTACTTTGCACTCGGTTGTAACAACAGCAATAATAATAATCATAATAATCATAATCATAATTATAATCATAATAATCAAAATGATAACAATAATAATAATAATAATAATAATAATAATAAAGAGGTTGTACAAACTACATACATGCAGTTTAAAAATGTGTTTGTACACTAACATATTGAAAAATAATGGCTAGTTGTGGTCCTACATATTTCGTTATAGATAAACTCTATCTAGAGAAGATTAAAAATAAACCAAGTTCCAAACCTACAAAAACGAGGAGACTTTGAGTGCAATGTTGGCAACCTGGTCTCTGTAAAAACATTTTTACTGTTATAGAAACAACAAAAGGACACTATTACGGCAAAAAAACGGTAGCACGACCCAGATAACCAAGTTGAGTAAAAACCGAAGTTTATCCTAGTTTATATAATCAAACTATTATATATATATATATATATATATAGTCATCAATTGACAAGATTAATAAGATGGTAAATCTTTTTCATTGCCGGTGTCTTAGAAGTATTTTAAAGATCACATTGCATATAACGAGATTATAAAAAGAACTGACTCTTATTCACTACATGACATCATTACAATTAGATGAAGAGAATTACTTGGTCGAATTCCACTTTTACAGCTCCAAATACCAGCATGAACGGTTTTGAAATGAACACAAAATTTGGCAAACAATCATTCGGAAAGATGTAATTTAAGCAAGTGTCTTATGGGATTAAACAAATATATTGGCAAAATATTCTATCACAAAATAATTTTGTTGCTTGGTGCTCTTTTTAAATTATAGGACTTTGTTGTTGTTTTTTCTGTTATTTCTTATCTTGTTGGTACATGCTTATTTTAAAGCAAAACGGTTTTGTAATAGTAATAATGATAATAATGAAAATTGTAAACATATCTTTATGGAAACCCTGTATAAGTTAAAATTTATCTATCCATTTTATTGAATAATTACCAACTGTTTAATTTACTTTATTTTATGGAATAAACAAAGTGATGTAAGAATAAAACTTTAACATTTGAAAAAATACATTTTTAACAAAGATTGTTTGTTTTATTTATATTTGATAAATATAGTTAAATATTACAATTGAATGTATCATTTATATATTCACCCTATTTTTGCCATTAAACAATATTTTTAAAACCAAAATTAAACACGTAAATTTATAATAAATTAATTACAAAATATACACAAATTGTATTTATAATTACGTTTGTCTAAGTGTTAATTTAAAAATATGACTGTTTCAATATTTTTATATTTTAAAACAACGATTTCAAAATATACGTACAATTAAATATAAAAGATTAAATATAATATATTTTCAAAAAACGTATTTCAAAAAGTATTTTATTCATTTTTATTCTACTGTCATTGAATGTTAGTACTAAATCATATATGCATTTGATGTTGCAAACTATCACAAATTCTAACAATATTTGCTGTTATAGTAGGCAATGTATGTCATTTCAATTATTTTTTTAATATTTTTGTTTTTAAAATAAATTATTGTATTTTTTTAAAATAACAATTTTTTACACATTATAAAGATTTGATTGATGCGCTACTATTTTTTATAAATATATGACCTTGATACATACGCTGGTAATGCGATTCCTAACCTTTAACTTTTTCTACTAAAATTTATTAAATATTAATATATGTAATTTATTTACAAAAATTATTATAAAAAATATTTTAATTTTTTTAAATGATGATTTTTAAAATAAAATAACTACTCACACATATACATACAAATTTACACTGTATTTTTAAATAATCAATAATTAATTTATTTTAAAAGTATTTTAATGAAAACAATTTTAAAACAACTTTTTTTTCCAAAAAATTATAAAATTATGTTTAATAATTTAAAAAGGAAAAAACGTTCAACAAGCAAACAAGATAATTAGTTTATAATTTTGCAGCTTAAAAAACACCGAATAATTAATATAAAACGAATAAAAAAATCAATACTTAGAAGATTTTTGATACTCAGTTGTAAGAAGGCTGATGAAATCTGAAGGTCTCATTTTTAAAGCGGCTGTTAAGATACCTCTATTCAGTTTTGCCTATTAATTACAACAACTGGAGTTTGCTAAAAAGTACAAACATTATTCATCGTCATTTTGAAGATCAATATGCTTTACAAATGAGTGTGCAATATCCTATGAGCCATGGATTGAACATTTGAAGATTATTTATAGTTCAAATTTTCCATGAAAACTCACTTGTACTGCAATAACAGTTGCACATCCATCATTTGTGAAGGGATATTTTGCAATTAAGTACAATCAGTCTCCAAAATTAATGCATGCAAGTAACAATTTAAACAGCGCTGAATTTGAGCAAATATTCAAATAATTATTTTATAGCTAGCTGTCCAGAAATGCTACAGGACACTTAACAATTATCTAAGACAATACTCCTGTGTATACTTTAAAAGTGGTAATGTGTATTTTAATATGACTTACAATTTACTATACGTTTTACTTATTTAGACCACAAAAGCTTTGAAAAGCAAAAAGCCTACTTTTACTCAACTTCCATTACACAGTCTAGACCTCAATGTAATTGAAAACGTTTTTAGTATTTTAAAACGTGAGGTGAACTGCATGGAAACTGACGTGTCATTAAAGGCAAACATAAATAATGTACCAATATAGTACGTTAGTAGATTCCTACACAAAGCGGCTAGCAGAAGTTGAACAAAAACATAGATATCATTTAAATTACTAACATTATTAAGCTTGTTACCTTTAGTTTGTATATTTATATATTTTAGTAGATTAAACTACGTTTTTAAACCAATTATCTGTGTTTGTTTTTAAGTTTTCATAATGGTGGTATTGTGCTTTATTGTTAAAACGAATATTATTGTGCATTATATTAAGAATTTTTTTGCAAATAATATTAGATGTATATATATATTATTAAAGTATTATCTAAGGTATTTATTAATAAGTGTTAGATATGTCTAAAATAGGTAACAAGTGCTACATATATTTAAATATTATAGTAGGTCAGCATTGGAGTCACTTATGCCACTATTTGTATGCATTGATATTATTATTATTATTATTATTATTGTTATTATTATATTAACTACTCTTATATACTTTAAATATGTTCCATATAATATTACATGATTAATTTGAAAATTGCTTTTTGTATTTTTACCTTCATTAATTTTTTTGTTAATGCAATGTGTTGTGCATGTATCTATGTGTTCAAATATGCATCTAGTGAGGTAAATGGTAAGTCATACTAAGAAACCATTTCCAATTCTAAAGTGTGTCCCGGATTATTATTTTGAAATTGTTTTCAATTTTCTACTGCATTTTTAAAACTAACAACTAAAATAATTTGTTAACAATTTTTATACATTTCTTATTGTTCAAGTTGTGCTTAGTATAAGTCCATTTTTGCAATACTAGACACTGTAAGACTAAGCAGGTATGCAACTTATTTTGCAAAATATTTGTGATTTTTAACAAAATGTTTTGAAGCATTTTTTAAAGTAACAACTCCAATAATTTGTCTAAATATTTTTATAAACTTTTTACTGATAAAACAGTGGTTAGTATAAATCCATTTTTGTAAATTCAGATACTTTAATACAATAACTATGTAGAAAAGACATATTTATTTATTTATTTATTTATTTTGTGTTTGCTACTTTGAATGTTTTACGAAAAAAGCATCTTTTAACAGTGGACATTGTTTAGCGAAGCCGAACGTAGGCTTGCATTTTAGTGCCGGTAATGGGATTCGAACCCATGCCCACTGAGGTCCAAATTTGAGCGCTGTACCGCTAGACCACCCCGGCGTACAACGTATTTTGCAAAATGTTTATGATCTTTAGCAAAATTCACATTATACATGACATTGAAATTTTAAAATGGTTAAAAAAACTGCAGACTTATTTTTAATATCTTTTTCTAAAATTATAATAGATAACTTTCATACTTATTATGAAACTCAACTAATCTCAACCTCTGCTTACAGATTAATGGAACGTGTGCTAGAACAGACTTTAAAATGAAATTTAGCAAATGTAGAAATTTTTAGAAAATCCAATCTTACAAATTTTCTACATTTTATTCGTTTACTATCTCTAAAATTTATTTTTTAAGCTTTACTTAATTTTGTAAAAATAAAATAATTGTACTTTTTGCTTGTTAATTTATACAGTTCACTTTTATGTGATTAAAGAAATGTAGAAATCTATTAACTAAATACATTTATTTTGCTTACAAGATTAATTTTTTTTCAATTAATTTTTGTATTAAAGAGAATTTAAATAACGGTAATCATCTATTACCAAACATTGGTACAAAATAAGCAAGAAGACGGTATATGCAATAAAACGCAAAGCCTTTAAAGAGAAAATAAAACTCGACTATTTTTTTAAATTGCTTTAAAATCCTTTACAATAGGTAGCTATTCAGTCAAGAATTCATATAAAAAATTTTATTTTTGTCTTTTAAATACATAATTTAGTATTTTTAAAATAATAATAAAAATGTACATTTAAAAAAAATTGTTTTGAAAAGAAATTTTTTTTTTAATTTACTATAATAAAAACAATAACTGCCTGCAAGATTCAAACTTAAATGACTTCGAAGTGAAAAATTTAAATTGTTTTAATTTTTAATAAATGTATAAAATGAAATAATAAAAAAATACATTTTATTAAATACTTTTTTTACAAAAAAATATTATTATGTTAAAAATACGTGCCTACATGTAAACAAAGAAATTTGCACCAAACATTTGATTGGCCAATTATTACTCCATTTTATTAAAATTTTAGTGTAAATAATTTTAAAACCATTTTTTTCCGCATGATTATTTTCTAATAAAATGTACAATTACATGTATGAAGTTAATAGTCTGCCACCTGGCGGTTTTTTCAAAATTTAGTTTCCTTATCATCCGTTATCAGTTTTATAATGCGTAAAACAAATCAAAGTTCATTTTTAAGGGCTGATCAGTACAAAGAAATTCAAAGTCTATATCAAGATGATGTAAAACCTAAAGTAATTGCTAAAGCATTTGGAATACACTTATCTACTGTCTACAGAGTGATAAGCAGTAAAACTTGTCCCAAAACGCATGCAGGTGGAAAGAAACCATCGACAAGTGCGCAAGATAACCATTTTATTATCACTCAACTGAAAAGACACAGAACAATGAACATAAGGGAAATAAATAAACGATATTTAGAAAATTTCTCTTATTCGATTATAAGAAGACGCATGAAATCAGCGAAATTATTGTTAAAGAAAGCAATTAGGAAACCTCCTTTAAGTTGTATAAATAGATCAAAACGAGTGGAATATGCTAAGAAGTACAATGGTAAACCATTGTGTTTTTGGAGATCGTTGTACTTCACAGACGAGTGTGCTATCACTTATGAACCATGGACGGAAAATTCAAGAGTGATTTATGGTGAAAATTTTCCCATTGATGACACCTGCATTGCTCGTAAAGTGGCACATCCATCCTGCGTTAAAGGATATTTTGCTTTAAAGTACAATCAAACACCAAAATGGATTCGTACAAGTAATAACCTTAATAGCAGAGAATTTATTAAAAGTTTCAAGGAAATTTTTAATAACGAATTGCAACAAAATGCTTCAGGACATTTAACAATTATTCAAGATAACGCGCCGATTCATACTTCAAAAGAGGTAATGTGTTTTTTTCAGCATAACTTTTAATTTACTATATTATTTGTGTATTTAGACTGCAAAAGGCATAGCAAGTAAAAAGCTGACCTTCGTTCAGTTGCCTCCCTACAGTCCAGATTTGAATGTTATTGAAAATTTTTTCAGTGTTCTCAAACGTGAGGTTAACCGTTTGGATAATAACATGTCGCTAGTGGAAAAAATTAATTTTGTTATACACAATCGTATTACAAAGGATTATATTAATACCCTGGTCGACTCGTATCCAAAAAGGCTACAAGAAGTTATTAAACACCGAGGCTCAAGTTTGAAATACTGAAATAATAAGTCTGTAACATTTATTTTATATATTGATGTATTTTTGTCAATAATATTAATTTTTTAACGAATTGTGTTGTTTTGATTTAAGTATTAGCAAATGGTGGTATTATGTTTTATCGCAAGAATGGATGTTGTTATATATTATAATTAGAAATTATTTTTGTGAATAATGTTACTTAATGTGTAATGCTAAAGCATTATCTAAGGTATGTATTAGTAACAGTTACATATGTCTAAGATAAGTAACTAGAGCAAGATGCTACAAAGTATTACAGTGCTTCCATTTTCGCAGCTCAATGATCACAAATTGTATATTAAATTATTTTTTAAATAGAATAATTATTAACTATTTAAAATTATAATATAAATTTGTATGCACTTACGTAAGCATTTATTTTATTTTAAAAATAAAAATGTAATTAAATTAAATTAGAAATTTTATTGATTATATTTATAAGTAAATTAAATATTTTAGCATTACAAAAAATGTAACTAGAAACGATTAAAGTTTTAAATGTTATACATAATTTGTAAAAATATGCTTTGTATATAATGTGTTACATGTTTTTATTACTTTAAAAATTATAATAAATCGGATTTATTGCCTAATATATATATATATATATATATATATATATACTAATTAAAACAGTTTTGTTTTATAAATGAAAACATTGACTAAAAATATTTTTTAAATAATCAAAATTACAAAACTAAGTAAACAAGAAATTAATCATATTTTTAACACTTTACCCATTGTATCTGTTACAGTTTGAAAGAATTAATGTTAACTTAAATATAATGAGCTTTGTTTTTTAATTTTGGATAATCTTAATTTTTTAAAATAGTTTAAATTAAATATTTTAATCACAATGTAGTTTGGGATGCCTTTTGGCAATTGCATAATTTAATAATCAAATTTATTTTTACATTTTATGCGATAAACAACTCATTATTTTTTAAATTATAACAAAAAGTGTATAGCTTTTTAAAAACAGATTATATATAAAATGTGTAATGTCTGGATTTAAGTGTAAATAACAATTAAAAAAATTACAATTATTATTATTACTATTGTTATGCGTTGGCTTATACACTTTAGTAAAAGTAAATTAAGCACAAAATTTTAAAGTATTATCGCAAGCAGTTAAAAAAAGTGTTAATAAATTGTTAATACTTAAAGTAAATATGATGCATTTAAAAATCATTCCCTTGTAACTTTTAACAATAAAAAAATACATTGTATATTAGAAAATTGTAGTTGATTGACTAAATACATTTTAAGAATGTTGTTGAATGTCAACTTGTCATAAAACTGTAACTATTTAAGCAATTTACTGATCTAGCGGTACAGTGCTCAACTTTGACTTAATAAATATGGGTTCGAATCCCACTATCAGACCCACGTTTGGCTTTGTTAAAATGTCTACTAATGAACGATACGTTTCCCGTAAAACATTCAAAGTAATAAAATTAAATACATAAGATAATATATGTACATAAAGCGGTCTCTAGCGAAACAGCGCTCGATTTAAACCTCGGTGGACAAGGGTTCGAATCTCATCACCGGCATTAAATGACGTTCTACGTTTGGCTTCGCTTTTTGTAAAATATTCAAAATAGTAAACATAAATTAATACACATAAATTGTAAAAACAATTTAATTTATTATAGTATATGAATCATATACGTTTGTTTACGTAAACACTAAAATTTTAATAAAAAAGGTTTTCTAGTTTGACATTATTAATGCGTAGCCTGTTAATCATTGTTTATAAAAACATTGTTAACATTTTTTTCTAATAATATTAATAATGCTGCTTATAAACAAAATGTTTTTTTGAATAGCTAACTTCATATTTTGGCGGCTAGTGTTAATAATGTACATTATCTAGTTAATCAATTAAAACTGGAACAAAAAATTAATGTGAAATGATTTTGATGAAGTGTTGTACATTTTTCAAAATAAATATTTTTTATAACTGCGATTAAATTTGAGCAGCATGAATAGCCCAATTTAGTAACTATAAAATTAGTATAATTATTTTAAAAATTAAGAAAATATTGTTACTCGGTTTGCTTTAGATATATAGAAACCCTGAAATTAAATATAGATATTATTTTATTAAATATGTAGTTTCATATTATACAGTTTTGTAAAAACATTTGTATAATATTTGGCCTAAATGTATTTTACCAATTTTTTAAAGCTTTTATTTTTTAATTAGAAGCTTTGCAAATGTCACGCTAAACAAAATTATTAAATTTAAGCAAAATTAATTAAAAAATTAAGATTGCTAAAATCTTAAATTAGTTTTTTTCTGTCAAGTTTTATATTGGCATTTAAATTTATATATATATATATATATATATATATATTGTAACTATAAAAATTATAATAACTGTATTTTAATGGTTTATTAATTAAAAATATATAAATGCTTAAATTAAAAGTTAAATTTATAAAGCGTAAATAAATTTATCAAGAAGTATTACTAATATTATTATTATTATTATTATTATTATTATTATTATTATTATTATTATTATTATTATTATTACAAAATACTTATTTATAAAAAGCATGTAAAAACAAAAATGTTTAATTTCAGTGTGTTTTAGAATTTAAAATCAATTATTTTTCTTTATTTTGACTTTCACTCAAATCTTTTATTAAAATCATGGTTTTATTTTTTGTCATAGATTGCAAAATGGTATTTTTTATTAATATTTTTTTTTAAAAACAAGGCTGCTTTTTGTTTTTTTATCTAATTAGATTTACAATTTTCTACAACATTAACTTATTTTATTAAATCATAGTAATTTAAAATATGCAATATTTGAAATTGAAAAATCATTAATAACTAATATTTACTGTTAAAAAGAAAAATAATGTTTGTCAATTTATTTAACTATTTGTATATTTGTTTAATTAATGCTTATTTTACATTTCTTCAAAAGCAATTCAAATATTGAAATAAAACATTTTTACAATTGACAATGTTAATCTTTTATTGTTTAGTTGTATAGTTGACAAATTAAATTAATGCAAGTTTGTTTTAAATTATATATATTTGTAAATATACATTTCTATATGTAATTATTGTTTTAATGGCAAATAAATATCTATAAACATATTTTCTTATAAACTTTATGATTATTGATTATATTTATTTCAATTTGGTATCAAAAATATTATCGATATTTTAATGTTATTATTAACCCCATCGTAGCCGTTTCCAACTCCGCTTAAGAATCAACCGGCACTAAAATGCGGGTCTACGTTTGGCTCTGCTAAAATGTCCAATGCTGAAAAATGTTTCTTTTAAAGCATTCAACGTAGCAAACATAGAATAAATAAAAAGATTAAATATTTTTATTTCATTTTATTTTCATTTTGGTTGGTTTTGTGGTCACTTCTTTAAAGGCTACATATGGTATAAATGTACCTTAAAATACCTTTTTAATATTCTGAGTATATGCTTGCACCCATTTGCTGTGCACTCGGACACCGCTTTTATTAGTCTAGATGTCTATGGGTACCTATTTTAGGATGCACCACGTAGAGGACGAAAAATCGGGAATATCACCATTATTGAAAATTGAGACTTTGATAAGCACTATTCAAATCTTCAGGATCATTAGTATCTTAACAATAAAATAATTAGTTTATTCTTTAAGTTAACTTTATTTCCAATTGTCCTTTTTGCTATCTAGTTGTATTTTCAGGATTATTAAAAAGATTTTGTTTGTTGAAACGGATATGAAACAATGATGGCTAAGTCTGTAAGCATCACACACCCTTATAAATTACTTTCAAATCCACTTTGGGAATCATTTTAAGAATTGTCGTCTATTAATTGAAATGATAGTGAAGGACAAGCAAAATAAAGAGTAAGTTTATTTAAGTTCAATCAAAAACAAATATCTACTATCATTTTTATGCATTCTATATTTGGTAAAATGTTTCTAAACAGCCCAAAATATGTAAACAGAATAAACTGCTCTTATGTTGTTCAATTAACGTGAATTGGTATTTTTACTTTTGGGATTGCCAAACTGTACATTATCCAATTATACTTTTGCCATTTTGTAACATAACCACTAGTTCATATCACTATTGTAAATATTTGCAATAACTTAAGTGTAATGTTATATGATTTTAAACGTTTTTTTTTATAACTGTTACTAAAACCATATTTTTAAAATTAATTTTGCAATTATTGTACATCTTTAATTTTTGGCATGTCCTGACATTTTTTGTTTATGCCAAAGTGCAATTTATTTTTATATTCTATGGTGCTGTATGTACTTCTACTAAAGTATTTAAGCTAATTGCAATAATAATAATAATATACGAAAAAGTTTTCAAGCAATAAAACGCACAATCATCATTTGTAAAAAAAACAAATAATTCGTTAAACACATTAATTTTTTGATTAATATATATGATCACATAAAATAAACGTTACAAACTTTATAATATTAATAATTGAAGAAATATTTATTACTATTTTATTACTTTTGTTAATCATTTTTAATGTCAGTTTATTAACGTACCAACAGAATTGTGTAACATGGATTTGTTTGAACATTATTATTATTATTATTATTATTATTATTACAAAACCCTTTTGCTTTAAAAAAAATAAGCATGGGGCAATAAGATAACAATTACAGCAAAAAATAACAAGAACAAAGTCTCGTAGTTCAAAGAAAACATGAGACAACAAAATGTTTCCATGTATTTGAACATTCTGCCAAACGTTTTGCTTGTGCCCATGAAACATTCATTTCAACTAGATCTTCCCGAATAGTTCTTAGCCAAGTTTTTTTGGTCTGCCAACCTTTCTTTTACCATTTACAATTGTCCATTCCAAAACCGTTCTTGCTGGTCTTTCGGGCGGTAAACGTAGAATTTGATCAAGTAATTTTCTTCGTCTAATTGTAATGATATCATGGAGTAAACAAGAGTCAGTTCTTTTCATGATCTCATCATTTGAAATGTGATCGTGCCAGGTAATCTTTAAAATACTTCTAAGACACCGGCGATGAAATACATCCACCATCTTATCAATATTGTCCGTACGTTTCCACGTTTCACTCCCATATATTGCCGTAGGAATAATTATTGATGCGTACAAACGAAGTTTTGTCTTTAGGCAAATTGAAGAACATGACCATATTGGTTTGAGTCTATTGAAGACTGACATTGCCTTTCCAAGTCTGGCCTTAACATCATTTTCGGTTTTTTCCGTCTTTACTAATAATGCTTCTCAGATATGTAAAGGAATCAACAGTATCAATATTTTGTTCACTAATTTTGATGGGCAAATCATTGTTTGACTTTATGCACAACACTTTTGTCTTTAAACAATTAATCCGTAAGTCAATACGAGAACTGATATCACTGAGTCGTGTTGTCATATTTTGCATCATTTCTGGTGTTTCACTCAGTAGACCAATATCATCTGCAAAATCCAAATCCGTTAATCTGCCTTGGTTCCATTTGATACCATAAGATAAATTATTCATGGATTGAGTCATAATAAAATCAAGTACCAGAAGAAATAAAAACGGTGACAAAATACATCCTTGACGTACTCCCGTGACAATTTCGAACATAGCAGTATGACCACTTTTTGTTCGAACACAGCAACTTGAATTTTGGTATAGCGAACGCATAATATTCACATATTTTAACGGTATTCCGTAAAACTTAACGATTTTCCACAAAGATTCTCAATAAACACTGTCAAAAGCTTTCATAAAATCAATAAAATTGATTGTTGGTGATTGCTGAAATTTTTGACTTTGCTCAATAATGTTACGAAGGGTGAGCATTTGTTCAATACAGCTTCTTCCTTTCCGAAAACCTGCTTGTTGTTCTTGAAGGTGTTTATCTACCGCATTACTTAAACGAGTTAAAATTACTTTGCAAAACACCTTACCAGGAACAGATAATAATGTTATTCCGCGCCAATTATTGCAATTATTGAGACTTCCTTTTTTGGGAAGAGTAACAATTACTCCTTGCCACCAATCATTTGGAACTTGTTCATTATGCCATATAACATTAAATAAATAAGCAAGCTCACTTGCTACAACATTACCTCCATGTTTGAGCATCTGTGCAGTGATCTCGTCAAGTCCTCCTGCCTTATTGTTTTTCAACCTTTGAATTGCATAAATCACTTCAGTTACAGAAATGTCATCAATGCATATTTCCGGATTTATAGTTACATTCATATTATTATCATTATCAAAATCTATGAGAGTATTTGGCATAAACGGATTAAGTACTTCTTTAAAATGTTCTACCCATCTAGATGATTGCTCATCATTTGTTAGAAGTAAACGACCATTTTTTGGAATATCGGTGTTGTTTCTAACTCCCGACAATTGTTTTACAATTTTATACAGAGTCTTGGAATCATTTTTTGCTGCTGCCTTATCTGCTTCTCTGCATCTGTTTTCTAACCAATCATTTTTATCTTTGCGGCAACTTATTTTAACCTGTTTATCTAAATTTCCAAATAACAGAATTGTTAGATTGATCTCTCTCTAATTTTGTTTTCTTTCTGAGATCAATTAAATTCCAGGAGACTAATGAAATCCATTGTTTCTTTGTAGAGTGACATCTTCTACCTAGCACATTTGCTGCACAGTCTATAATTGTTTTATAAAACAATTTCCATTAATCATCAGACTTTTCTACCTTTTTCTGATTTTGAAATGCATTTTTTAAGGAATTGTAAAATTGATTTGAGATATTTGACTGTTTAAGCTTCTCACATGAAAATGGATGTAATGTTTTTGTGATTTTTATTGTTTTTAATTTTAAACGAAATTTGTCAACAACAAGATTGTAATCAGAACCAACATCTGCACCGCGATATGCACGTACATCTTGCAGTGAAAATCGCCATTTTGTGCTAATACAAATGTAATCAATCTCGTTTGTTGTTTTTCCATCTGGAGAAACCCACGTTGTCTTGTGTATATTCTTGTGAGCGAAAAAAGTGTTGCCAACACTCATTCCACAATGACTGTTTAGCGTCAACAACCTATAACCATGATCATTTATGCTATCAGCATAGCCATGTGGTCCAACATTTGAGAAGTACCCAGATCTGTCTTTGTTCAATTTCGCATTAAAATCACCGATCAAAATTTTGATGTCTCTACTTGGCACATCATTTAACAAATTTTGTAATTGATCATAAAAAACATCTTTTTGGTTCTCCTCAGTAGCCTCAGTAGGGGCATAGACTTGCACAATTGTTACTTTTGCAAATCTGGTGTTGAATCTAGCTGTAATGATACGGTTGCTCACAGGTTTCCATCCAATTAAAGCTTTAGCAGCATTTTTACTCAACATAATACCAACTCCATTAATATGATATTCTTCATGTCCAGAATATAAAATTGATGTATCTCCACTCTTGAAATGACCTTGGCCTTTCCATCGCATTTCACTAATACCCAAAATATCCAAGTTGTACTTTTTCATTTCTCAAAGGACTTGTTCTAACTGTCCAGTACGAAAAAGTGTGGGTACATTCCATGTTCCAACACTGGTTAAGGTTTTGGCATTAAAGATTCTGCAAATCGAAAATTGAGCTTCCTTTCGGCTTTCACTCAACTCTGTCATTTGTGTAACTCTGTCATCGAGATACGCGCGATCACTTCTTTGCCGCTGTTTGCCGGAATGGCGTCCTCTTATTGTTTCCGTAGCAGTACAAATTTTTTACAGAGGCCAGGTTGCAAACCTTGCGTTCGAACCCTCCTCCTTTATCAAGGCTTGGGACTGGCTAGATTGAATCATTTCTAATCCAAACTAGGCGGAGTTGTTTGAACATAGATAGTGTTTATTATAAGTAGGACATTATTTTACAAGTTTTTAACACATCATTTAATCCAATCAATATATTAAATTAAAAAACTTAAAAAAACAAATTAAACTTGAAATCAACAAACTTAATAGCTATGCTGATAAATATTTTCTGTCAAGCCGTGATTCACAATCTATTTAGAAAAATATTAATAACATTTTTAATAAATTAAAAACAAAACAATTTAAGATAGATGCTAAAGAACTGAACAATTACTTTTCTTCAAACAACACAAGCATATCAGAATTTAATCGGTTAACTGATAATTATTCAACACCTATTATCAATTTTAATATTCAAAAATTCATTGACAGTTGTAAAACATACACTTCACTTGGAGCTGATGGAATTAGTTGCAATTTATTGAAGCTGTGCATGCCATCAATTGTTCCGTTGTTATCTACAATAATAAGTAAATTAATTATAAATTGTAAAGTAGCTGATCCTTGGCGTATCTCACGAATTACACTTATTCCCAAAATTTCTGTTTTATCAAGAAATCCAGAACACGATCACTTAATTTTAAAATTAACTGAAAACATAATTTTTAACGACCTTAAGCCTATATTGAACATTAATAATGATTATTATTAATTTACATATAATAATAATTATTCTACTCTAGACTGTGTAGCCAGTCTTGCTTATTAAATTACTGTATCCTTTGAGAAAGGAAAATGTTTAATATACTGCATGTTTATTGACTATAAATCTGCTTTCAATAGTACATTAAGAGAAAAATTAATTCAATGTCTTGGACTACTTGAAACACCCGACCACATCTTAAATTGACTACAAAATTATTTCTCAAAAAGAAAACTGTTTAAACAAATTGGTTGTAATAAATCAGAGTTAACAAAAAATAACAGTAAAGTTTTACAAAGTGCGTTTTTATTTTTATTGTACACAGATTTATTGCAAGTTCAACTGCCATCACATTTGTTTAAATTTACCAATGACATAGATTCGTGCACAACAATTTCTTTAAATAATGGTTTAAAAGAATTTGAAAATTCTATCAATTGATCTCGATTTAAATCCATCAAAATGCAATCTGGTTAAATCTACAACGGAACGTCTAACAGAAACAATAGAATTAAATTAAGCATTAAAATTAAATAGGAAAATATATGTACTTGTAACAAAATTAAGTATTTTAAGGTGAACATAAATAGCAAAGTTACCTTGTGTGATCACGTAGAGCATATATTTATAAAATACCAAATCCATGTATTACTACTACATAAAAAGACTAAAAGACTAAAAAACTAAATATTAATAACTAAATTGTATGTTAGATCTTGCTTTATTTTTTAACATTATATTACTCACCTGTAAATTTTCCTGGTTTATTACATTATATGCTATCTTTGATGTCAAAATCTGCGGGAATTAAATATTTTGTCTTATTTAACAATGTTACTAGTAATCATTTTAAATCTTGTACATAATTAGCATCGAGGATTGACAGTAATTAAACTCATTTACTACATACAGCTTTAAACAAATCTAAAACTTTTGGAAAAACTGGAAGAACTTATCTGCACATAAATGCCAAAACTAATTAATGCAAATACTCATGTTTGCCATAGTTATTCAGAGTATAACCTATCTAGAATTAAACAAAATTAAACTTCTAACAAATCCTATCAAAGTAGGAATCGTTCTACCCATGCATTTATTTAAACTAATTGGACATCCTTCAGTAGATTGTAACTGGGCCTTATAATGATACATTCAAAGTATAGTAATTTATAATTATTTTTTTAACAACATGTTTATCGTACTGACTATATTTATATTTATTATCATATGACATTCTATATTTCATTTTGTTCCCATTATTTGTACTACTACCTTTTTTATAATTTTTTGTAATTTATTTCTTTATTTCTATTAATAGTGAAAATGTATTTTTACGTTGAATGTATTTCTACTAATACATTAAAGCTTAATGTAATAATAATAATAATAATAATAATAAAGATAAAATATAATTTTTAGAAATATTTATTTAGATTAGCAGTTGTATGTTGAAAATTTTAAGGCATTTAGTACGCATTGCTTATTTTACCATAAATAATATCTTAGCATTATATGCTAAGAAATGCTATTTGGATTAATATTTTCTTTCACTAATATACATGAATTATCATTTTAGCAATAAATTTATAAAAATTGAAGAAAAAACATTTAATTTATATAAATGCATAAATATATACATGAAACACAAAATTTTATAATATAACATTTTAACTTGCGTCTGTAATTGCTATTTATTTATGTTGGAATAGGAATATATTAATGTATTAATATAGTTATGTAAAATGACATTTTTCATAACAAATGATTTATTCTTCAAGTAATCTATTCGCCCACGCATTTATTTAAACTAATTTTGATATTATAACTGTGTCTTATAATGACTCATTCAAAGTATTGTAATTTTAAATTTTTTGTATTACATGTTTTCTTTTTTAACCATTGTTATGTGACATTCTATTTCATTTTGTTCCCATTATTAGTACTACTACTTTTTGCAATTTTTATTGTTATTTGTTTATTTTTATTGATGGTGAAAATGTATTTTACGCTGAATGTATCTCTAGTGAGATATTATAGCTTAATGCAATAATAATGATAATAATAATAATAATAATTTCTAAGCAGATATCTAATTGTTTTATAAAACTAAAAACCATTTAATACAAAATGTATCACGGCCAGGATTTTGTCTACCAGTGTTTTTGTTTAATTATATTAAACATATAGTAAATTGTAAGTTATAAATGTTTTATATAGCCATACACAGCAAGTACTAACTGTTTTAAAATAGTACATTGATGTTTGATTTGATTTTCTTATCTAAAATGATCGATGTTAAGTTTTTTACAACTATCATTTTTTACACATAACATTGTAAATATGTATTTCAAGACAAAACTGATTTAAAGTTTACATGTCTTACATGTTTAGACAGACATTAAACAAATCAATTTAAATTTTAAATTTTAATATACAACATTGTTAATTTTGAAACAAAATCTTTTCTACAATATCACATTATATTATTTTACAATACCAAGATATTATTATACTAAAAAGCGTGTATTTATTAAGCCGCTGTCACACTCATTTATTTTACAAATGTAAGTATTTATGTGAAATTGGGGGGAGAAAAATGTTAACAAGCGTCTTTGCGTCATGTTTTAAAAAAATAATGATTTAAAATGTTTTTAGCAAACTGTAAATCAATATACATATGTTTGTGAAATTAATAATTTATGGAATGAATTACTTACTTGCGTGTTAGCGGTAGTAGCGAATAGCATTTAAAGACACCGGACAATTAAAACTACCCGAGGCTCAGTGGTTAACACACTGGCTTGACACCAGATAGAGTGTGGGTTCAAGTTCATGTGTGTATGTAAAACTTGAAAAGTATGTACTGCTGATGATTTCAGGCACCAATGAAACAGTTGTACAGTGTTCTTGGTTGACTAAAACAAAGTAGATTTATTATTCAAGTGAATCTTAGAATTTAATAATTCACCTTTGAAAACTCACAAGTAACTACATATTTGTAAAATTAATAACTTATTTAATGCATTATAAGATCGAACTCATGCTAATGATTTACTTTTTTCTTACTTCCCATAAATGTTTAAATTATGGCTTTTTTATCATAATAATAATAACAATAATAATAATAGAAAATGGTTTTTATCTAAAGTTTCTTATGAATACTGTTGAAGCACTGATTAAAGTATTTTAATATAATTTAGGCGCTTTTTATGTAATTATGTTATTGTACAACAGCTAATCATTTATACTGTATGTATTTTGACAGAAGCCTAAACAACAATGATTAGTAAATATTACAAAAACATACTAACTAATTTTTCTTACTCTAATATAACTTCACACTTGTATTAATTATTTAACTTATTTTTGTTCAAATTTATATTTATTGATATAAATATTAATAGTAATTTTGTAAAACTTTTTAAAATTTTTTAATAAGTTAAATTAAAAACGTAAGAACAAATAATTTTAAAAAAATTTTAATTGCACTTTTATACAAAACATTTTTATCAATGTATTACAAGAAATAACAACTGGCACCTAAAAAATATTTAAATACTGTTGAACAGTTTAGATTAAACTGATTGATTTTTAACAAATTATGATTGTATTTTTTATTTGATATACATCTTTTGTACTTTGGTCCTAAATTTGTTCCTTTGTTTAAGTGTTGTTCTTGTTGAATTCCATTAGAAAATTTTAGTTACAGGTTATATAAGTGATTATTGTCCTACAATGTGCTTTAAAACCCTAAGAAAAAATTAATTGAAATTGTACATTTTTAACCTTGGGAGAGGGGCTAAAAATTAAAATTAAATCAATTACGAAATGACAGTTTCATAAGTTCATTTTAGCCGATTATGTAAGATTTTAAATATGAAATATAAAAAACGACATTAATAAGGGCTGAATAAATAATTCACTCTATTGTTCATATTTTTTCTAATATATTTTACCTATATTATTGTAGACTAAGATTTTATTAATTGAATTATTACAACACGATTAATATGACACAATGATTTATAAAATGTTAAAGATACAATTTCAAAAATAACAATAAAACGGATAATTATTTAAAAACAATTATATTTAAACAAAACAGTTTAGATTAATTTTTTCATAATTCATTATGACAAAATAACCACACCTCACACAATTACAATAAAAGAATTGCAATAAAATATTTAAAAAAATTTTTTAAATGTTACAAATAAAATAAGAGTTGAAATATACTTTATATATATATATATGTTGTTTTGTTAAGATTTTTATTACCATGAGTTTACTTACCGATGTACAAGTTAAAGCTCTTGTCACGGAGTTGACTCCGATGTTGATTACTGATGAAAATCGAATAAACCTTGGAGTTGCAATTTATACACAGTAAATTTATACTATATATATATATATATATATATATATATATATAACTTTCATAACTATGTAAATTTTAACAATAATAATATATAGCATATTTGTAGCAATGTATGTTTACTGTTTCTTTACGTGCATGATTAATTACTCTATTTAAGTATTATTAAGATTTAATAAAAAAAACGTTAGTAAACTTGCTTATTTTAAACTTGTAGTTGAATCTTAAAATTGATGATTGTTATTACAATTTATATGAAAAATAGATATTTACTTCTTTTTTAGTTTTCCTTTTGCAATAAGAAGTTTGTGTTTCTAACTAGTATACTATATTAAATTTTTTATCGAATCAATTTGAAGCATTATAACCATTTGTTACGGGTTTTTCACTGCTAACTGCTCATCGTGGAGTAAGGCCTGCTTCTCTAACCAGACTTGGGACTGGTTAAATCGGTTTATTTCCAATCCTATATAGGTGGATTTGAAGTAGATGTTTATCGAATATTGATTAATGTATTTTAAATTAAAATTATATATATATATATATATATATATATATATTTGTTTATATTTTACTTTTTTTTAATATTCAGTTATTTGCATAGGAATATGTAAAATATTATGTTTTTTTAAAGTATTAAGTCATGTTGTACATATGAAAATAAATTTGAAAACTTTTGGTTATTATGTAAGCAAATATTCATTTTAAATAAAAATGAAAAAAGACGTAAATTGTGAGATAAATTTATTTCGTATATTCACGTCAGTCACATACATGTACAAATTTCAGTATATATAGACACAAAGGGGGGTACAGTTAACATTTAAATTAGTACTAATTATTAGCATATACACAAAACTCATAACAAAAAAGTTGAACGGAAGTGAACACTTGTACACTTCCTCCATATTACGTCATTTAGTGCAAACCAAACATCAACAACAATTTTTGAAATTCAAAGATTGTTTGAAAGTGTTAATTACTTCTCAAGCTTCGAATAGGTTAAAAATCCTTGAATCTGTTTGCATTCACACATTGAATCTTACTTTGTGTGCATAAAAACAGTTTGTTACTACTTATCTTAGTCGTAATGTTTATGCTTGTGTATGCTAGTAATTTGAACTAACTTAAATACCAAATGTACAACCTCTTTTTACATGTTTGTGACTGACAAGAATATACGAAATGAATTTGTTTTTTATATTTTTATTTGTTGAAACAAAGAGAGTTGTTTTCTAACAATAAACTTTTAGAACTTACTAATATTTTTCTAGATCTATTGTGTCAATTTTTATAAAGAAACACTTCTCAATGTACAATCAGCAGTGACATAGAGGTTAATAATGGAAGTTTAACCTATTTCTACTTGAGTAGGCATTTAGATCTCCCAATTACATACGTTATATTTTAACATATAAATTTTATTGCTACTTGTGTCATTAAATAAATTTATTTCATTTATTTATTTATTATTAAGTTGTTTATTGTTTATTATTTTGCTTCAACTTTTATTTTGCCATGTAAGTTACATAAGTTACATAAGTCGATGCATTTATCAATAAACTTCTATATATGACTAAAATGTTGTTTATTTTGTTGCAAGTGTTCCCACCAGATAATTGTAAAAGTAATAATTAATTTTTTCTTACATCTACAAATATATTCAATATATACTTACTTGTAAAGTAAGCAATTTATTGTACAACCAAAATGTAAGCATTAACAACTTGATAAAGAATCACACACTTAAAAATATTGATAAAATCTATTATGAAAAGGGGTCAAATAAGTTGATTTTAAATTGTTTACAAAAAGATAACATCACTCAGTGAAAGCTTTTAGGACATGCTTAAAACAGAAAAAAATTATTATATCTATATTTATTACATTTATTATTATTGTTATTATTATTACAAAACCCTTATGTTTTAAAAATAAGCATGGGGAGCAATTAGATAACAGTTACAGCTAAAAAACAACAACAAAGTCGCATAATTCAAAACAAACATGGGGTAACAAAAATTTTTCGCGTATTCAAACATTGTGCCAAACATTTTGTTGGATCCCATAAAACATTCATTTCAATTAAATTTCCCCCAATTGATTCTTGGTTAGGTATTCAGTGGTCTACCCCAACGTTTTTTTACCATCTTTAATTATCTATTGCAAAACCTTTTTTGCTGGTCTTTTGGGCGGTAAACGTAATATTTGATCAAGTAATTTTTTTCGTCTTATTGTAGTAATGTTTTGCAGTGAACGAGAGTAAGTTTTTCGCATAATGTCATTATTTTTAATGTGTTCGTTCCAGGTAATCTGTAAAATACTTCTAAGATACCGGCGATAAAAATTATCCACCATCTTATCAATCTTGTCAGATTGTGGATGTATATATATATATATATATATATATATATATATATATATATATATATGTTTAATAGTTTGGTTATCTAAACTAAAATAAATTATAATTAAGTAGTTTTGAATTATTAACAAATAACATGAAGACAAAACATTTTTTTTAAAACTGTTAATTAAAGATTGTCGCTAATTTAAAATAGATTTTAATTTAATTTAGCTAAATTAAAAATGTAGCCAACTTGTAGAAACCCAATTTAAAATTATGTTTAAATCCAACTTGCTTTTTATCAATTAGCATGCTATTTTGGTAAGTTTTATTAGTCTAATTGCACAATAATAAATGTAGACAAAAATGCAATTCCATTTTTGTTTTGTTTGTTACTTACTACTTCAATTGTTTACTGTAAACGCACATGTCATCAAATGGAATCAAACAAAGGCTTGCAATAACTGTTTGTAAGAGCACTTGAATCCATGTCTGTTTAGTTTTAACTCTCCAGCGCTTTGCCACTAAGATGAATTGTTTCCAAATGGCATACATTACAATTTCTAACATTTGATAATAAAATCTTCTTTATTTGCATTTATCCCTAGCTTAATACAATAGTTTTGCTACAATTCTTGTGATAATAACAAAAGTACGAATTCAATAGAATATTAGAAATGAACCAATCTAGTTAGTAACAAGTCTGGATATAGGAGAAGAGTTTGAGCGTGCAAGGTTAGCAACCTAGTCTTTGTAAATATATATATATATTTCTACAGAAACAACAAACGACAGCAAAGAAGAAACGGTTAAACGAGAAAATATTATTTAGTCAAATTCTACGTTTACCGCTTGAGAGACTAGCTTAAACGGTTTTGAAATTGACAATTGATAATGGTAAAAGAAAGGTTGAAGTAGACTACAGAAAACGTCGTTAAGAACTATTTGAGAAAATCTAATTGAAATGCATGTCTCATGTAACACATGGACTGATTTTGTTGTTTGTTTTAAATTATGAGACTATCTTGTTGTTTTTGTTGCTCCTGTTATTTTGTTGTCTTGTGCTTATTTTGAAATAAAATTGTTTTATATCAATAATAATAATAATAATATTGTGTTTATTAAGAAAGATATATTTATACATTCACTAAAGATTATTTAAAGAAAAACCCAACTACATCAATTTATTTACAAAAGTGCAGTACTTAGATTTTAACCAGGCGATTCAAAGTGACAGCATTCGGTATTATGGAGACATGCTAACAAATTCCATTGTAGAAATGATTAAAAATGTCAACGATCCGGCTAAGTTTGATCAGCTGGTCAGAGAAAATGCCCAGCTGCATGTAGAACGCAATGTGCCCAAACATTATTTTTCGGTACGATTGTTTGTGCACTATTTTTTGGTAATTAAAAAGTTGGAAATTCAACATAATTGTATATTTGTCAAAAAATGTAAAAATATTTATAGCATCTACCTTTAACAAACCTATTTAATTTATCTTAAGATTAAAAACTTATAAGTGAAATAAATTTTAAAATTTACTTTACTACTTTGAATGTTTTACGGGAAATGCATCTTTTGGTAGTGGACATTTTAGCAAAACCGAACGTGGATCCGTATTTTGTGCTGGTGGTCGAACTTATGCCCACTCAGATCCAAATCGAACGTTGTACCGCTAGACCACCCCTAGACAATCATTTACTAAAATGATTTAATTTAGTAGTAGAAAAGTAGACTTATATTTTTTAATATTCTAATTCTTATTATTGAACACCATCCTCAATTTAGACTTAAAATCGTCAACAACATGGCTTTAAGTAATGCCATTTAAAAAAATACAAAATTTTCTAATTTTATCTTTATTAAAGTATTGAAAACCTCTATCATTAATAAGCAATACTTAATATATATATATATATATAAACAGATTTTACATTTTTCTAGTCAAATTACGGTTAACCTATTTTTGTGTTATAAAAATAATACAATTGTTTCAAAATTTTCTTGTTAAAATATTTGTTTTTTTAATTAGTAGTTTAAAAATTGTTTTTTCTTACGTAGCTCAAAACAACTTAACAGTAGGACAGAACTTAAATTATATATATATATATATATATATATATATATGAACAACTACTGGTGTACTCTGTTTTATACAATTTTAATCTATTCAAAGTAATCAATGAATAAATTATGTTTAAACATATATTATCTTGAATTCAATTTAAATTATATATATATATATATATATATATATATGTTGTAATTTGTTAAATATGTTAAATATTTACTTCTTTTAAGTACAAATTTGAAATCGAAACAACAAAATTTATTTTACAATAAATAGCTATGATTCCTTCATTATTTTATGTACTACTACTATTTTCTAATTTTTTTTGTTATTTATATATTTATTTTTATTAAGTTTAATGTAATAATAATCATAGTAATAATAATAATGATAATAATAATAATAATAATAATAATAATAATAATAATAATAATAAATAATAATAATAATATTAATAGCAAGAGGCCATTCAACAATGCACCAAACAAAGCCAGCATTTAATACCATTGGCGAGATTTATATTCATTTCTATCCAGTGAAATTGCAGCATTTCTATCCAGTGAAATTGCAGCATTTTAATTTTTTCTAACTCTACTGTAGCCCCTATGGCCAATCCGGCTGAGGAAGGAAGATGGTTTGAGTATACAATTGAAAAAGAATTGCCAATTTATATTTTAATTGTAAAAATATTTAAATTAATAAATTAATGTTGCATTTTTTTATTTATATTAATATTTTGCTTTTTATTAAAATAGGATTCCTTGCCAATAATTAGTCAAGCATGTCAAAGCGTTTTATCTAATCCAAATAACAAAACATCGATGAACACATTTCTTACCTACGTTGTCAACAAAACTGTCGAGTATATGTAATACAATACACGCCCGTTGAATTTGGCGTAAAATCATATTAGCACACACTACGTATATTCTCTTAATATTATTTATAACTTAGTATTTACAGAATTTTTAAATTTTAGTAGATAATTTACATTTGATGTACGTAATGTTGTATCTTATTTATGTATGTCTTTAGTAAAACAAAATAATTATTATGTATTTGTTTTAATTAGCCATAATAGATATATTAAAATTATTGATTTTTAAATAATTGAAATAAAAATGACCACTTTTGTAATTTTTCGGTTTTAAATATTCCGTTTAGTTTAAACTGTTGTTTTAAATTTGTTCGGTTTCTAATTGATTTCAATTAATGCTTTTATGCATTTTGCAACTCATGTATACTACTATTTGCATATTAGTAATCTGTTTTTGTTTAAAGTTAAGATGTTTCGCCTTCAACTTTATTATTGTTATTCAACAGAATTTAATAAGGAAATAACAATTATATACTTCCATATTAAATTGAATAATTTAAAATCTTATATTTGTTATTATTTATTTCAAAACCCGGATAGCATGTAACAACACGATTTTTTTATATTATTGGACAATAATATTTTGGTTTTGTAAATGTCGTATGTCGGGTTATGTCAAACCTCGTCATCAAAATCACGGATTTGCTTCTTCGTTGTAGTTTGACAAAATAAGATCTTCTTGTTATTTTTTAGTAATATTTTTTCACACAAGCCAGGTTACTAATCTTGCTCTCAAACCCTCCTCCTTCCTCAACCCAGCTTGAAACGTTATACTTAATGTGTCTGTATTTTATGCAATTTATTATAAACAAATCACAAATAATGTTTGTTTAGTATGACGTTGAAAACCTTGTAAAAAAGATTATTGTTATAGTTGAAAAACCCACAACATTTGTAAAACATATTACCAAAATGCAAAAAGAAATATTATACATAATTCAAATAATAATGTTTATCTAATGCAATTAACAAAAATGTACAGTAATATAGGGGTATTATTGTGTAACAACTCAATCTAAAGAAAATCAGAAATGAACCAATTTAGCCACCCTTATTGCTACTAAAACAATAGGAAAACCCTGTTCGGGCAAACAAAGGCAAAATAAATGATAGAACAACCCCAATAACATGTTTGAGTAAAAACCAAAATAAATATCAATCATTGATTTACAAAATCTTGAATTAGACGTATAAAATTACTTGGTCCAAGTGTACATTTACCTACCGAAAGACCACCAAAAACGGTTTTCAAATGAACAATGGCGAATAAGGGTTAGTAGACCACATAAAATTTTGACTAAAAACTATTTAGAAAAATGTAATTAAAATAAATGTCTTATGGGATCAAACAAATGTGTTGCCAAAATACTCAAACAAATGAAATTATTCTGTTTTTTTTATTATGGGACTTTGTTGTTGCTGTTGCTGTTACTGTCATACTGTTGCCCTATGCTTATTCTAATGTAAAAGGGTTTGCAATAATAATAATAGTAATTATATATATATATATATATATATATATATATATATATATATATATATATATATATATATCAATAAAGTTCAATTTAATAACCAATGTGTTTATAATTTAAATACAATACAGCTTTATGTAATGATTTTGTTTAAAAAATGTCTTTCAGTTTTAAATGATCAATTGTCGATATTTTTACTGCATCATTTAAAATGTCAATGTTGTGCTTAAGGTTTATAGAAAATTAATGTTTGCCGCATTGATGCTGTAAAAAGTTATATTTGTGACATTTTATAATTGTTTTCAAAAAACAACATAATTATTTATTTTGAATCAATTGGTTTAAAAAATGATTTAATATTTGACTATATAAAAATAAAAATATTATTTACATATAAGTAATAAAGCGAACACTGCCTAATATATTATATTATTAGTATTATTATTAGTATTATTATTATTATTACTATTATTATTATTATTATTATTATTATTATTATTATTATTATTACTATTATTATTATTAGTATTATTACTTTAATACTTAAGGAAAAACCCTTTTTGACAAGCGGACGTTTTATTAATGATAAATGGGGATCGGCATTTAGTATTAGTGGTGACACATAAACTCGTGTCTACCTAAGCTCAAGGCTAACACTGTACCATTATTTAAATATTACTTACAACCAACCCTTAAGAAAATTCTTGCATTTGATGTAAATATCTAGTTAATTAATTTAAAATAAATAATCTGTTTTATACTGTACTATATTACAAATAAATTACAATTATTATTATTATCATTATTATAAAGCATTTTTACTTTTAAAAAAATGGAGTAACAAGATTGTTCCATACAAATGTGCTTTAAACTTTTATCATTTAAAATCGTGCACATTAAAAATTGAGCTTTTTATCAGTATTGACTAAACGTTATTATCGGTATAATTGCTTTCAGTTCCTTGCATTCCATTTCTAAAATGACATTCTGTTGTTATTATTTTATTAATATATGTGTTTTGAACAAGTCAGTTTAATAATCTTGCTTACTATCAATTCACATTTAACTAAATTTGGAAACAGATACGGTAGAGTGAATGACACTATATGTATTAATAAAAACTACAAACATAATCCTGCTTAAAATATTGAACATTTAATTGAGAAGTTGTTCAGTAAAAGTTAAACATTTTTATACTGTTTAAAAATAGTAATTTGTAAAAAAAATTTTTAATGTCCAAATTGAACTTTGCTGCATCATTTTTCATTGTTCACATACAACATGTACAAAATATTTACTACAAATAATTAGTGATTAAACCGTGATTATTGAGTCAAACGTAAACACCCCCATTTTAATGTATTTAGAACAATTTATGTTAACAATTGTTTTGTAACCATTTAAGAATTAAGGCAAAACAAACAGATGAATAATACTTTTATTTATCTAATTGCTTTTTTCTGGTTTTACTTTGTATTGATTTTTTTCTTGATGCCATTAATTACATGTTATGTATGTATCTGTATCTCAATATACATCTAATAAGTTATTAAAGTTTACTCAATAACAATAATAATAATAATAATAATAATTTGTTAATAAATATATATTTAAATAACGTCATTAGTTCTAGTTATAATCATATTTTTATTAACTTATGTGAACTAATAATATTAAGGCTAATTATACATTTAATGTGATTGTCCATGAACCTACTTTCTCAGTTAGTTTTATGGGTTTATAAATAATATGAATAAATGGGTGTTATAAAAACCTTTATTATATATGCAGATATATATATATATATATATATATATATATATATATAATCAAATAATCATTAATAAAAAATTAATTAGTTTTGTAAATGCCACATGCAATTTTTATTAATCGACTGCTAGTATTATTATGCAAATAATTGTAGTTAAAAAAACTTACCAAACATTTTCATTTTGCATTAATTTATTACGAAAAATAGAAAAAAAACTAATTAAACATTGATTTTTCATAAATTACAAGTAAAATATGTGCCATTATGTTTATGTTAACAGTATTTATTTATTTGTTTATTTATGTGGACGGTGAACGACGCATGGACCGCTATTACTAAAACCACAAAACTTTTCTAATTTTATTTTTGACGATAGGTAATTGAACAAAGTGAATATTTTACAATGACGTAAACTTTTATTGATTACTTTTCTTTATAGATAAAAATGTTTGTGCTTTTGAATAAATATTATTTAAGTGTCCTGTGAATAGCAGTTATTGTTCAAATTTATATATAAAATCGAGTAAACTAAGTAAGATTACATTGCATTACAATGATTTACCAAAACAATTATTATTTATTAATTTAGATATGTGTTTATGTACATAAGCAACTACGTGTGTTCTAGTAACATTTATTAATATGAAATAAACGCTTCTTGAATGAAACTTTATAGACCCATTTGAAACAAGTGTTACATGGGGTCACGTTTGTACATTAATTGAAAGTACACTTCAATTGTATTGTATTATTTGGTCTTTACACTATTCGTAGTATTTATTTATGTTAAGTGTTTTTAAAGAAGCACATTTACTATGCAAAATAGCTATTATCAACAATATACCACATTTTTAAAAAAGCAAAAAAATAAATATTTAAACAACAATTTTATTTCAATATGTAACTTACGTGACAATCTAATTGTTTACTTAAAAAATAACAAAATGCAAATTAAAATAATTGGTCAAAAATAAAGACAAACCATATAATTGAAGTTGGCAACGAAAATTAATCAAATTCAGAAATAGTCAAATAATAAGTCCAATAAATAATATTGTAACATAGAAAAGCAAATGGAAATAGAAAACGACTTGCAACATCAATGTCCAAATTGCAATTTCTCAGTGCTGTTAAAAACGTTCGATAAGGTGGCTGCGATGTTGCATCTTTATCCATCTCGTCAATAGGACTGTGATTTTGAATTAACGTATTCAGTGCCTGAAAAAAATTGGCTTGCTTCGATTTGACCTTGGACAGAATTACCACCGACTCGGGTCGTCTCCTAGACAACGCATCATTTTTGTGATTAGGATCGACCAAAGTTGAATAGATGTGTGTAATTTTTGACACTGTTTCTTGAACAACACCAATGACTTCCTTGTAAAAGCGTTTAGATTTTCTATTGCGATAAAATATCAGTGCAACAATGTATTCGACTAAAACAGCAATTACAAATAGGATGGAAAACATTGTCCACATATCGATAGCTTTGATATAAGCAACACGTGGAAAGTTCGACGTAATACTCAACGCTTGGGTAATAATGCCCAACAAACAAAGTAAACCCAACGAAAGTCGCGCCGACATTACGTCAACATCAATCCAAAAACCAAGCCACGAAGCAACAATAATCAGGGAATTGGGCAAGAAAATCGATATAAGTTCGAAACTATAATGACGCTTGAGTACAAATGAAGCATTGAGACACGAATAATGACCCGTCAAAGTATAAAAGTCGGCGCTGCAATCCTGCGTTCTAATGTTTATTGGGGCATCAAAATCGGACAATACAATATTTTTGGACATTTCGAGTGGATTTTTGACTCGCCAATGGAATTGCACCTGATCGTACGTATAGGCATAACTTCCAATGCTAATGTAAAATGTTTGATAGTCCATAGGATATGTATGAAAATGCATTCGGCTAAACAATCGCACTGTTAATTTTTGACTGTACAAAATGTGGCCATTAGGATAAATTCGAATGAGATAGTTGGGAACGGTTACGTGATGCAAATGTCCTCCTTTGCCGTTACGAAAATACAAGTCGGGAAGCCACAAAATTTCTTTCAATTTGGGTATATCCAACGTTTTGGTATAATTGGCAAATTTACTAATTTTATTCCACGCTAAGCGCTTGTCGTCCCAATATTGGCGAAGCAACATGTCGATGTGATATTCCATCGTGTTGACGTTAATCGAAAAGATCGAATTGATGCGCATATTTACACTGACGGTCGTTGGCGAATCAAAAAAATCGGTTGGACGTTCGCCGCTTTTTGAAGCATTCAGAATGTAATTGAGAATGTCGTATCGTATGTTCGACAAACTCTCCAATGCGTCATAGTTAAACAAATGGTTGGCATGATTTGATGAAGTCAGTAGGATACATGGCAGATTGGCAGTTAGAGATACATTGGAAGTCAACTTGTCCGATGCGCCTATTCCATCGACAACAAGCGATCGATTTAAATTTACCGATTGTTTGGTAATTAACAAAAGTAGAAATAGGATCGGTTTGGTGTTCCAATAGGTGCATGTCATATTAAACAACAATGTTGCAACAATTTTGAATTAGAAAATAATTAATATTGCGTAATGAAACAATGTGCGTACAGGTGTGCAATATAATCTGCCTTTATTTGGGTACATAATTTGAATTAGCCAATAGGATCGGTTTGGCAATTATTTTTTTTCCAACTTTTAAAATAACAATGTTAATTTAAATTTAACACAAATCGTTTCTTAATTTTTTCTATTTACACTAATTAGTTAAATCGATTGGACATTATGTTGGCAAATTAAATTGACACAAATTATTGAAGATTTTTACATTATAAAATATATGTCATTTAATGGCAAACATTATATTAGAGCGTTGAATTTTGCGCAAAAATTATTATTATTATTAATAATAATAATAATAATAATAATTGTTTTTATAAAAATTATTATAACTTATTTTTCAACAATAACAATTACTTTTATTAAAAATAAATTATTATTATTATTATTATTATTATTATTATTATTATTATTATTATTATATTATTAACTCCGCCTAGTTTGGATTAAAAATGATTCAATTTAGCCAGTCCCAAGCCTGGATAAAGGAGAAGGGTTTGAGCGCAAGGTTGGCAACCGGGCCTCTGTAAAAATGTATACTGCTGCGGAAACAATGAAAGATTACGTCATTCCGGCAAACAACAACGTTTCTGGATGGCAAAGTTACCAGTTGACAAGGTTGAGTAAAAGCCGAAAGAAAGCGCAATCTTCAATTTGCAGAATATTTAATGCCAACGAGACTTTGTTATTGTTGTTGTTGTTTTGCTGTAATTGTTGTCTTATTGCCCCATGCTTATTCTTAAAGCAAAAGGGTTTTGTATAATATATAATATATATTATTATTATTATTATTATTATTATTATTATTATTGTCATTATCATTATTATTATTATTACAAAACCCTTTTACTTTAAAAATAAGCACAAGGCAACACAATAACAACATAAAACAAAAACAAAGTCCCATTATTTAAAAATAATATGAAACAGCAAAATGTTTTCACGTATTTCAACATTCTGCCAAACATTTTGTTTAATTCCATGATTCATTCATTTTAATGTGATCTTCCCAAATAGTTCTTAGCCAAGTTTTCTGTGGTCTACCCCAACCTTTCTTTTATCATTTTCAATCTTTTATTCTAAACCGTTCTTGCTGGTCTTTCGGGCGGTAAACGTAGAATTTAACCAAGTAATTTTTTTGTCTAATTGTAATGATGTCATGTAGTGAACAAAACTCAATTCTTTTCACTATCTTATTATTTGAAATGTAATCGTACCAGATAATTCTTAGAATACTTTTAAGACACCGGTGATGAAAAACATCTACCATCTTATCAATATTGTCTGTTTGCTTTTACATCTCACTTCATTATATTGCCGTAGGAATAAACATTGATGTGTACAAACGAAGTTTTGTCTTCAGACGGACGGAAGAACATGGTCATATTGAATTGAGTTTATGAAAGAGTAAAATTGCCTCAAACACAACAAATTCAATTTTGCTATAACGAACGCATAATATTTACATACTTCAACGGTATTCCATAAAATTTAACAATTTCCTATAAAGATTCTCAATAAACACTGTCACAATCTTTTATTAAAATTAATAAAATTGATTGCTGAAATTTTTGACTTTGTTCAATAATGTTACGGAGGATGAGTATTTGTTTGATACATCTTCTTTTTTTCCAAAAACTTGCTTGTTGTTCTTTAAGATATTTATTTACCGCATTACTTAAACGGTTTATAATTACTTTGCAAAACACCTTACCAGAAACAGATAATTAGGTTATTTTGTGCCAATTATTACAATCGTTCAGACTTCCTTTTTTGAGAAGAGCAATGATTACTCTTTGGTGCCAATTATTTGGAACTTCTTTATTATACCACATAACATTAAATAACTGAGTAAGTTTACATGCTACAACGTCACCTTATTATCATTATTATTATTATTATTATTATTATTATTGTTATTATCATTATTATTATAGACAAAAACAACATAGCAGTTATCTTATCTAACATTTTATTTTGCATATAAGTGTTAGGTTTTTAAAATATTTAAAGTAAAACTGGTAAACAATAAGGGTTTTTTTCAAATTAAAAGTTTTGGCCAAAATCCTTATTTACAAAGTTACTGGTATCTTCTATTATTTAATTTTTTACTTAATTAAGAATTCGAAATGTGGTTAAAATTATTTTCAAATTTTAAACTCAAACTGCAAAACGTCTTATGTTTAATTTAATTGTAAACAATTTATATGTACATTGTTGTATCCATTCCCTTTTTTTTATTTTTACTACTTTGAATCTTTTTTAAAGAAAACATTTTTCAGCAGTGGACAGTTTAGCGAAACCGAAAGTTTTATGCTGGTAGTGGGTTTCGAACCCTTGCTTATCCAAGTTTAAGTCGAACGCTGCTTCTATTCAATGTTGGCAATAATTAGCAATTATTTGTAGCAATTTGTAGTAATAAAGGCGGCACATCAAATACTTAAAAAATTAATACAAGTTATATTATACAATTTTAAAAATATAATTCATATAATAAATCAAATGTAGACAAATACTTTGAAAAAAGTCCACTAATTAAACTTTCTTTACGTACATTTACCAACATAACATCGAAATTTTGCAGCAAAATACCCAACATTTAACACATACCTAATCAACACATGCTAAATCTAAATAGTTGAGAAAAAATTACTTGTGAGATTTGTGGTGCACAGAGGCGTGTTTTTAAAAACATACTTTACAATATGCTGTATAATATATTTATAATATAACAATTATAGCAAATATGCTAGTTTTAAAATAAATCAAATAAAAAATTTTAAATAACTAAACTTGTAGAATAACATTTACATTAATTTTTGAATTGTTAAGTAGAAAATACAGTTTGCATACATTTATTTAAATGTTTGATTATTCCATATAACTGTATATTTATTTAAAAATTCAAAGTTTGATGTTGTTTTAAACTTTTAAACTAACGTTAGTTTATTGTGTTTACATGTTGATACAAATATATAAATAACTGTGCATTCAAATTACAAAACAGTTTTATTATTACTAATAAATTATTATGTCATCGTTAAAATGTAGGGGCTAATTAAATATTATTCTGATAAAAAAGTAGTAAGTATAAATTAATAATTTCTTTGTGGATTTACTGTTTAAATAATTGACAAAAGGCATGTAAATATTTTAATCAAACTTTAAACAAGAATCCGAATTTAGTGTTAGTTTTATTTTATTTCAAAACCTTTTTGTTTTAAAAAACATGAAACAACGCAAGATTGCTCCATATAATTGTCCATTGAATGTTTGGCTTTCAAAATCGGATTTTAACGAACGTCGTTATTGGAATTATGCTGTCTTCGCTTGTTTGCACTCGTTTAATAAAATGGTGTTTTTTGTTGTTTCTTAGGCTGAAACCCTTCTACTTCCCCACCCGGACTTGAAACCGACTACGGTTGAAATTTAGTGTTATTGGTGGGCGTCAAATGTGTGCCCATTCTGACACCGGTCTATTGTCTAAGCCAAATTGTCATTTAAGAGTTTTGTCTAAGCAATTTAGTGGACGTAACGTTTAACCCTAAACCTTTCATACCAAATGTTATGCCTGGCTGTTGATCAGATTGACGTTACAGTGAGCTATTTATTAAGCCCAAAAACCCAAGCTTGCTAACCCACTGGTTGTAGGAACAAAAATAAAAACACAGCACAAGGTTTAGACCAGAATATATATATATAATACTTAAAAAACAGTGATTTTTAAATACATTGTCTGTTTGGTATAATAAAAAGTTTGTACAATTGCATAAATATGTATGATTAAACAATGCTGAAAAAATAAATAATAAACTTTATAATTTTATACCCATTAATTATAATTTTTTTAATTGAAATAATTTTAAACTAATTTTGTAATTATTTAATTCATAATTTAAATTAAAATGTAATTACATTGCGTAAATATGTACATGCAATAACAGTAGATTTTATGGTAATGTAAAAATAATTTTGTATTAGTACGTTATTAATATATATATTATACACTTTTTATATTTTAAAATGTTTAATAAAATGATATTTAAATATAAATAAAAGTATACCAAATGTAATAAATTATCTAAGTAAAATAAACCAACATTGCCAGTAATATGTTAACAAAAAAGTAGTACTTTGTTTTAGGAAAATTAAAAGCATGACGATTTTTTATTCATATAAACAGAATTAAATGTCAAATTATTGTTTATTGAACAGAATAAATCAACAAACGTTAAATGTATCTAAACACTTGTTGTACATATTCTAAAAAAATGTGGTTAATTTATTTTACACATTCCGTTTTTAAGTTTAAAAAATACAAAATGTAAACCTTGGCATTGAGTTAAAAAATTATTACAAAAACCAAATTTGTATAGTTTAGTTTGGGTTGTATTGCTACCAGAAAGATATAAGACAACAGTTAAAAACAAATGACACAGCTTTTGATCGGATTTGTTTGGTTTTTTATATATTCTTCAAAACGGAGTCTATTGTTTTGGGTTTGCGTTTGCCATTGTCCATAATCTAGTTTAGAACTAAGGGTGTAGTATTTTTCCCCAAACATTTGTCTTATTTATTACCATATAACTTTTAAGCAGTTGTTCCGTATTTAGTTAAGTTTGCCAAGTCATACCCAAAATAGTGTGTAAATGATATTAATAAGGGCTGTCCAGTATTATAGATATTTCTGTCAATTGTTTCTAAAATAAAGTTTACTAATATTTTTAAACCTATTTTCGTTCACTATATATATACAAACAATCTTTAAAAGAAATACTTCAAAAGTCTAAAAATTTATTAAATTTAAATTAACTTTTTTAGTTGTTTTTACCTATAATATATATATTTAAAACTGAAAAAATAATAAATGATTTAAAGTGTTTTACATTAGATTCGATATGTATTGAGAAATAAATGTTTAAAAATATAGAAGCAGTAACTAAGCTATTTATTGCAGTTAGCACTAATACAAACGTATTTACTACATTTAAATTATTTTTTTTACAAAATATTTTTAATACTTTAAATTTATATTTATTTTTTACAAACTTTAACGTAATGACTTTATATTATTATTATTATTATTATTATTATTATTATTATTATTATTATTATTATTATTATTATTATTATTATTAATTATTATTATTATTATTAATGGTTATTGGCATAAATACTTCAGTAGAAGTAGCTTTTAGCACACTAATATTTTTAAAAAAGAATATATGTGAAAAAGTTAATTACCTTTTTAATTTTTTATTTAAATAATACAAATTAAAAATTAATTGTTTTATTTCATTCTTATTACGATTACAATTTTGTTTTCTGATTTAAGCGTTATTACAAAACATAACAACAAAAACATTGTTTATGTTTTTATTAAAAATGATCCGGTTTTGTTTTATGAACAATAAAAATTCAGATTGAAATACTGTTTAGATGATTTTTACATTTCGATTGAACAATATGAACTTTGTCAAAAGTGCAAACGATTTTTGTTTGTCAAAAAAACCAATTGGACAACGTAGAGCGTTTATCAGAGTTTGATTGAAAAAAAGACAACATTTGTGTTTTTTAAAAACTAAATTGAACTTTTTTTTAATTTGTATCAATTTGCTTAAGATGGCAAATCGAACACTGATTTTTAAAAATTTTTATTTTTGATGCAAAAATAGTGTACTGTGTAGAACTAACGGACTTTGTAAAATTTTAATTTGAAAACAGATAACAAAACTATATTTGGCAAATGCTATATTGGTTTGGTGTAAAATATAAAATAACTATTATGCTGCAAATTATACCAAATAACTTGAAACAGAAAGTTTCAATGTACAAAAATAATTTTTTTAATCAACAGTCGGACACGAAACCAAATCGAAACTTGATTCACTATTATATTTTAAAGTATTAAGCACTTAATATTTATATTAGATATATCTAACACTTATTAATATACACCTTAAATAATAATTCCCTAATATTTATAAAACATATTATTGGCGAAAAATAATTTCTAATTATAATTTACAACAACATCCGTTATAGCAATAAAATATAATACCTCCATTTATTATTAGTTAAAAACAATTATGATATTTAAAATACATAAATATATAGAGAAAAAATTAGAGAATTTATAATGTTAACAATTTAAACAACATTCACAGTTTTTTATAACTTCTGCCAACCGTTCTGAATATGAGTCTACCAACGTACAGATATTATTATTTGAATCTCAATTTTTTATAACATAAAAGTAATACTTTGTTTTATAAGCTGTTGACCCACCGGTAAGAAAAACAAAACATAAAATTGGTAACACTTAACTTCAGGTTGTACAAAGGTCCGTTTTTTGGTTAAATGTTTATTTTTATTTGAAATAAGTAAATGGTAAGTCATACTAAAAAGTGTTCCATAGAGCATTATTTAAAAATGGTTTCAATGCTCTAAAGTATTTTTAAAGAGTCACAGCTGTGTTGTTTTAAATATATAAAATAATTTTAAAAGGTAGGTCGATTTGAATTTATAACCTGCTGAATTATTAATGTCGCAATTATTTAATAAAGAAACTTTATTATACACAAAAAATTAACTATCTCTATATTTAAATTTATTTTGTTTGTATAAACACTTTAATGTATACGTAATATTAACTGAAAAAAAAAGATCCCGTCGCATTTGTGTTAAAATTGAACTTACATAATACTACATTAGCTATCAAATTAAAAGCACTTAAACCAAATAATTACAAAACAAACTGCATTTTGTGATGTCTAATACAAAAAATTATTTAAAATATTAAATATACTCTTGTATTTAACGTTATTTGAAATGGTAATAATCCTGAGAATTTAAGTAATGCTTATATAGTTCCAATTTCTAATTATGTTGATATTCTTGACTGTTTTTCCGCCATGTGGTACATTCTGGACCAGGTGTTCATTGGCATCTAGACTACAACGGGAACTGAATTGACAAAAGTATAACTAAACTTCTCTTTTGACAGGTGAGTGCAAACATACACCCAGGGTATCTCAAGATATACGTATACCACATGTAGCCCTTAGGTTAACTGAGATAACTTTGACAAAAAATGAAGCTTTATCTTTACATAACAATAGCGCCGTTACAAAGATTTCGTTTACTAGTCAAAAACGTTTGTTACGCCTAATAAACCGTTAAAATTGATAATTTAATATGCTTTACAAATAAAAATAAAAGGAATGGATGACGTTATTCTTTATGTTAGTAATTTTTTATGTTTATTATCTTAAATGTTTTACAAGAAACATCTTTCAACAGTGAACATTTTAGCGGAGCCAAACGTGCGCCCGCATTTAAGTACCGCTGGTGGGATTCAAACTTATGTACACGTTTTTTTCATTGTATAGTATTAAAATGTTAGTTTTACTATAAATTAATGTGTTTGCTTATATATACAGCCACTGAATAAACTAGTGATAAAAATTCAGAAAAAAAATTAATATAAATTAATTTGTTATCTCTAATTATTTTTTAGTAAAAATAAATATTAAGAATTAAAAATAATGTAAAATATGTAATAGATGCTTTATATTTATTTAGAAATATTTATTTAAAGACGCTCAGTCGGCCAAAATAGCATATTTTAAAAACAGCAGTCATATAAGCGTGGATAATAAGTTAAATCTATATAATTTTTATAATAATTGGTCGATTATTAATTTGTGTGCTTAATTTCATTAAAAATAAACAACGTTTAATAGTTAAAATTTAAACATTCAACTTTGATCCAGTTGTACCGTCATAATGCAAATTAAAATTAAAATTTAAATACTTAAAAATATATTTAAAAAATTATTTATTATTTTTTTGTAAATTAATTTTTTTAGATAATTTAAAAAAAATTTTTTATTTTAAATTATAATTGACCTTGAGAATCAGATTAATTTCGTTATTTATTTTCGTTCTGTAAAATGAGTACCAACGATAGAAAAGATTACCATCTTAATGACAATGAACACCATGCTATAAAAAAATTAAAAAACTACGAATTTTTGCCTAAACAATTAGCGGAATTGTATAGAGTAAGTCTTACAACAATTTATCGTGTTTTGAATGGACAAAAACCAAGAAACTATGATAATGTTGGTAGAAAAAAAACAAGTAAGACAGATAATCGAAAAATTTTAATGGAATTAAAAAAAAATTACAACAAGCCCATTTCGAATATTGTAAAAGATAATTTACAAGAATTTAGTTATTCAATGGTGAGAAGCCGTTCAAGAGAATTTGGTTTAACACGTGAATCGCCAATAGTTAAACCATTTATTAATAAAAAACAGAAAGAATGTAGATTTATATTTTGTAACAAGTGGATTGAACGAAGATTGTCTTATTGGCGCTCGGTATATTTTGCTGGTGAAACAATGATTCGGGATGAACCATTTGGATATAAAAATAAAGTACTATGCGGGCCTAATTTTCAAAAACATTTACTTCCGGTAGTTAGAAAAAAAGCCCACCCTCGACAAGTGATGTGTTGGTTCGGTATTAAGTATAATGAACCTATTAAATGGAAAATTATATCCGGTACCTTAGATAGTGAAAAATTTGTTTCATTAATAAAGGAAGTTTTTTTTAATGAAATGCAACACACTCACACCAGGCTTACTAATGTTTTTTAGGACAATGCTCCATGTCATACGTCCAAAAAGGTAATGTCATATTTACCTAGGTTTACTTTATTTGTTTTATATTTACATTTAGACATTAAAAGTGCTAAAATCAAAAAAATTTCTTTTATTCAATTACCACCTAACAGTCCGGACATAAATGTTATTGAAAATTTTTTCAGTATGCTAAAGCGCAACATCAATAAGCATACTGAAATTGAGGATTTGTGTGATCGTATTCAGTTTGTTGTTCAATATGAGATGAAACAAGAATATATCAACAATCTCATCGACAGCGTTCCAAACCGCCTTGATCAAGTGGTTAAAAAGAAGGGCGATCACATTAATTATTAAACATTTTGTTCATTATTATTCAATCAATCATTTGGTAACTGAAAATATTCCATGTGTACTGTTTTTTTCATATTTGACGTTATATTTTGTATTAATAATTTTTACCAGATTTGTAATTTTGAACAAGTTTAACTTTTATACAATTTTTTTTTATAATAACAATAGATATTAATAAAATTGTAATTGTATTTTATTTATTATATAATATTGTATATATTATAATTAAACTGAGTTCTTTTTTTGAGTTATGTGATTGCTACAGATGTTTTACTTTAATAACTACGTTTTTAACACTAATTAGCTTAGGAGTTGTTGTATATATATATATATATATATATATATATATATATATATATATTGTGAACATAAATGTATCTAACTACTTTTATCTGTAAATAAAGTTGGTTTTTCACATACATATATATGTATGCATTTAAAATATTTATTACAAACTAAATTGTATAAATAAAAGTATGTTTACTTTAGCTAAAAAAATTGTTTATAAAATAAGATTAACATTTGTATAATTACATTCATTTTTTATAGTAAACTCTCTTCAATTACATTCACATAACATTTTCAATTTAGTTTGTCAAAATTAAGTAAACACATCAAGTGGAGTTAATTAAATATAAATTTGAAATATATTGCTGTAAAATTAATAAACAAAATTCTATTTATTTAATAACATATATAGCATAATACTGGTTTTTTAAAGTAGTATATTTTAAATGTTTTATTTTATTAATTTCAATCCTTTTTATTACTTATTTCGGTAGATTAGTAGTATATAATTTCTTTATAAAATAAATAAAATTTTAAAGACAAATTACTTATTCGATTTTATCGTTTTTCTAATTGCTGTTTACATACATGTATGACAAAACATGCAATGTTTTACATTGGTGTTTAGGCAAAACGGTACATTTTTGAAATAAACAATAATAAAATTTTATTGCAAAAAAATATTTATAATTTAAAATTTTATATAAAAAAATAAAACAATATTTAAATAAAAAAAACATTTTAGAGTTTTATGTTGATTTGTAATATATTGAACAAATAAATAAGTTTTAAAACCCATTAAAAATATTTGTGTTTTATGCTTATTTTTACATTAATATTATTTATTAATGTTTATTGCATGTACCTAACATTATTTTATACGTTGTAAAAATACGAATTATGTTTACGTTAGATATTATTAACACAAAATCCTTTTGTTTAAAAAATAAGCATGGGGTATTGACATAACAGTTGCAACAAAGAACAACAAAGTATCTTAACCTAAAAAAGAACATAAAGTAACTAAACGTTGTGTTTGATTCTATAAGATTTTCATTTCAATTAGATATTCAGTAATGGTTCTTAGTCAAGTTTTCTGTGGTGTATTCCAACTCTTCTTTTACCTTTTTCAATCGTCTATTTCAAAATTGTTCTTGCTGGTCTTTCCAGTAGTAAACGTAAAATTCGACCAAGTAATTTTTTTTGTTTAATTGTAAATATGTCATATAGTAAACAAAGATTAATTTTTCTTATAAACCATTGTTTCAAATGTGATCGTGCCAGCTTATCCTTAAAATACTTCTAAAACGCCAGCGATGAAACACATTCACCATTTTATCAATCTTGTCTCTTTGTTTTTAAGTTTCATTTTCGTATATTGCCGTAGGAATGAGTATTGATGCGTACGAACAAAGTTTTGTCTTCAGGCAGATAGAAGAACATAACTACAAATTGACAGTAATATAATTGTGTTGAAATAATCAAAATTGGTAAAATGATTTTATAAAACTTCGTTTATTATAGAATCTGTTAATAATGCAATAAATTTATTATTCAATTTTTGAATGTAAACGTAATTAACACCATAACAACTTACATAAAAAATGTATTAAATAATTTTTTTAAAGTTTACTAATAAACTTTAATTTAACATTTATTTCCTCAATTAATTTATTAAACAAAATTAAGAAAAATTCAAATAGGTTTTTATTTATTTTCAGCTTTGAGTAAACTGTACAAAATTGGTGAGGTTTATTGAATAAGAATGAATTTTCCTAGCTAGCATAATTGTTAGTATTTAATCTATACTAAATTATAAACATTTTCATAAATAACAGTAATAATAAAAATTATTATTATTATTATTATTATTATTATTATTTAAATAGTGATATCTCATGGACGTGCAACACTAAAAAAAACATTATGTCATTCAGTCCGAATATCAAACATTTACTTATTTTGTTATTTTTTAATTTATGTTTACTACTCTAAATGTTTTGACGGGAAACGCATCTTTCAGCAGTAGACATTTTAGAAAAACCGATTGTGAGCCTACATTTTAGTGGGCCGATGGTGGGATTCGAATCCATGCCCATCCAGGGAGTTAACTGAGCGCCGTACTGCTAAACCATCCCAGCACAAAACAACAAATTACATATAAAATCTAAATTACAATAAATTTATTATCAACAATTGTATTTAGATACAAAAACAAATGAAATATATAGAAAACACCATATCGTGCTAGAAATATTTTTTTGTAAATTTCACGTTATTATTATTTAAACTGTTTGTTATCAAACCAGTTAATAATTGTTGAAACCTGACTTTTTGAATGCAGTAGCAAAGTATTGCAAACCTTCTTTTTTCTAAGCTCGAGACTGGATTAATCGATTTCTAATTTTCTTTGGGCGGAGTTTTTTATTTATTAGGAATGTTAAAAAATGATTTTTATATAGATGTATGGTTGTTTTTATTTTTAGATATTAATATCTTTAAGTTGTACCATAAGCAATTGGTTTATCAATGTTAGGTCCTGTTAAATAATGATTGTTGATTTGTTTATCTATTGCTTTAATCTTTTTTTTTAATTTAAAGATTTATTTTATAAAACTTTTTACTTGTTGAATTCGGAAAATTGTTGTAAACAAACTAATATTTAATGATAACAATAATAATAATAATAACAGTGGTAGTAGTAATAGTAACAAACAAATTAAAAATATGTTTAGAGTTTTATTGTTTTCCTATATTTTTTCTCAAATAAATTTTTGTTCGTGTTTTTCCACGTTTTCAGTTTTGAAAATTAATTACATTGTTTTTAAATTTTTGTTCAACATTTTTAAATGCTTACATTTTAAATTCTAATAATCACGCATATATATATATATATATATAACATTACTTTGTTTTACCCCAATATACATTTCTGTTTAATAACAGTTTTTAATAATATTTACCAAAAGTATATTAATGTAGTTGTAGATGGGAGGCTTATTAAACTGGAAATAAAGAGAATAGTTCAGTGCTCTAACCTTTGTTTCCTGTATATAGGCTTGAATAACCTACAAACTCCTCGGGGAAGACTGGAAGATTATGCATACTCTCTGCAAGTGCAAACAAACACTTGTCCAAATTCAAGTCTGTTATATTCAATTATGTTACTAGTCAATTCAAATAGAATAAAATGTAACTGTTGAGGAAACTTGTCCAAATTATGAGCGTTTCTAGTAAACCAATTATTTTTATCCTTATCCCATCTATCATGTTTTGTACCCATAGCCATATCCCGGTTACTGTTTTAATAATCCATACTTGCACACATGCATGTTGAATGTATAACGACTGTTATACATATGTCAACTTTAGTCCATCAACAACAAAATAACGTGCTTTTTATTTAAAATAAATATAATTTACTTGTATTCGAATATTTATCAATTGTATACGAGTGCTTATCCAATATTTAACTTTTTAACAATTGTTCAATTAATGCTTATTTATCATTGAACCGGTGTTTTGGATGATAACAGTTATTTTTAATGAAATTAATAAATCGATAATAAAAACGTCATAATGCTAATAACAACAGTAATAATAGTAATAATAATAATAATAATAATAATAATAATAATAATAATAATAATAATAATAATAATAATAAATAATAATAATAATAATAATAGTAATAATGATAATAAATATAATAATAATAATAGTAATAATAATAATAAATATAATAATAATAATAATAATAACAATAGGAATAATAATAATAATAATAATATTAAAATAAAATTACAAATTTACGTAGACACACTTTTTGTATTAGTTATTATCTTAAAATTTAAAATATCTGCATAATTGTTTCTTTGTTTACAAAAACTGCTAAAATGTATGTACTTTTTATGTTATGCCTAATGCTTTTGCAAATTAATTTTAATAAAACAGTTTGTAAAATTAACAAAACATTTCCTATTATTAATTTAAATTTTATTTTTACTATTATTTCAAAACAATAGAAAATAATAATATTACCAATTCTACCTTATCTTTAGATAAAACATTAATTTTTCCCACAAGTTAAACATTATTTTTACGATAAAGCCAATATTTTCAATTTCATTGCATTTTCTCAAAACGTTACCGAAAATAATGCAGTTAATAATGTTAAACATTTCTAGTTATCAGATAATGTAAAAATACAAACACACTTTAATTAATAAACGGTATAAGGTTAAGAGGTCGAATAAAATTGACACTATATTGAAACAAAGTATTGTGTTTACGTATTTTCCGCATTATAAACTGTTTTAAATTTAATATACATACAAAATTTGAAACTAATTAATTGGCTTTCCGGTACACATCTTTCAGCAGTAGATATTAAAACGAATCCGATAGTAGAGATCGAACTTATGCCTATCCAGGTTGGAGTAGACCGCTAGACCACTTCGGTTCAAATAATACCCCTTTATGTAACCACTTAGATTAAATGTTTTAACGTGCTCCGAGTTATATTATTAGTCTAATATATCATTTTATTTTCAATAAAATTATAAGTTTAGACACAATTTTTTATTTAAATATGCTTATACATTTTTTATTCTATTATAGAAAAACATAATAAAATAATGTTACTACAATTAAACGGAAGTATTTAAAAATATAACTATTTTTATTTTAGCCGGTGACATTATTGTATTAAACGTTTTATAGAAACGAAATAAATTTAGATATAATTAAAGTTGATAATTTTAAAATATAAAAGAAAAAAGTGTTCATTGTAAACAACCGTATCTAATTTTAGTTTAAAAAAAATTTTTTACACGTTAAAATAAAAACATGACTAACAGATAAACAATTTAAATTAATTTGTTGTTTAATAACTATTTTATACTTCACATTAAACCAAGAACACCTCAAAATTAGTTTTACACAGAGTATCCAATTTTACTTTTTCAAATATTGATTTTTTTAAATCGGTATAAACATATCAATATAATACACAATTATTACCAACAAAAAATAGTAAACCAAAGATTGAAATATTGTTTTATTTTATATTTATAAAAAGTTCTTGTAATGCGTAGTAATAACAAAGTTGTTGAACGTAATTTTTGCTTTGCTCTTTACTTGCATTTATAATTTATGACCTAATTGTTTACAGAATTATTAATTTTTAACGTATTTTTAAATTTAAAAAATATTATTTTAAATAAAAAATAAACTCAATTTCTAGTTTTATTATTTTTTAAAATAATTCAGGTCAGCGTATATTATTATAAGAATGATAACGTCATACACAAATAAATAATTTTAAAATTATGTCGTTACTTAAAATTTTTTAAATTGTTGTTTTGATTAATATTTTAAACCAATTACAAAATCAATATTAAATTCAATAAATATAAATTTTTCGTATTAAACAATTTAAAAAAATTAAATTAATGGTATTAATTATCTTGGTACAATAAATAGTCTGTTTAAACCCACTTTGTTGTAAAAAACAAAATGTAAGTACATAACAACCTAAAAAAAATTTACAAAAGTAGTGAGCCAATTACTTGCAAAAAAGCATTTTATTTATTATTAATTATTTTATAGTGTGCATTTAATAACTAAAAAGTTGCATACGCCTTATTCTTCGTTTAATAAGTGACGTTATTATTATTATTATTATTATTATTATTATTATTATTATTATTATTATTATTATTATTATTATTGTTATTATCATTACTATTATTAATAATTCTTCTTCTTATTATTATTATTATATTATTATTATTATTATTACTATTTTTTTCATTATTATTACTATTATTATTATTATTATTATTATCATTATTATTATTATTATTATTATTGTTATTATTATTACTATTATTAATATTATTACAATTATAATTATTATGATTACTATTAGTATTATTATTATTATTATTATTATTATTATTATTATTATTATTATTATTATTATTATTATTATTACTATAATAATAATAATTATTATTATTTTATTTTTTTAAATTATTATTATTATGGTTATTTGGGTTAAACCCATGGATTAAAATTGTTGAAATTACCAAAAAGAAATTTAAGTTATTGTTACACAGGTATTAAGTAATTTTGGATATCTTTAAAAATGACTAATTTATTGGTGGTAGGATATATGTAGTAATCATATCAATACTTTTATAATACAATAAGAATGGACACTTACAATTTATTTCCCAGGCATTCAATATTATATTCCTAAAATTTAAATAATCTATTAGAATTGGGCAGAATTCCTTTCTTATGTAAATGACCAGATTACTTCCACGATTTTCTAGGCTACTGGTTCTGTTAAGACAAAATGTTGTAAAACTATCAATTAAAATTAAATTATTGTCAATATGCCTATTAAACGACAATTTTTAAATTAGTAAAAAACTACTGTTTTGATGTAGCCTCTCGTTTTAAAGCAGTTTTAGGTAATCAATTTTATTAAACAGTGATCGCACACTTACCGAGATTACTAATGACTACGTCACTTTCTTTATAGTTATGTTTTTCAAAACTTGTTGATAGCCAGAATCATATTTTTTCTTTAAGTTTGTTTTTATATTCGACTGTGTGTAACATACTGGAATATTTAATTGTTTATTCAAGATTAAAGTTTTGCAATAAAATAAATATATTTACTAAAACAATTTCTTTGTAACGTAATCATAATCGTTATAATAAACTGGTAAAAAATCTTTTTTTAAAATTTATTTTAAATGTTTTTTTAATTTAAAAAAATGTTTAAAACAAATGCTGCTAAGCAAAGTAGAATTTAATTGTACGGATAATTTTAAAAATTTCCAACATTTGGAAAATTGTAGCGCGGAAAACTATATTTTTCATATATTTTATGTTTATCATTTTAGTCAAGATTTAATTATAAGCCAGTTCAAATTTATTGCTAATTTTTTATAATTAATGATATAAATTAATTATAAAAATTTAGCAATAAATTTGAACTATCTTATAATGAAATGTTGAATAAAATAACTATTATACTGTATATTATATTATATAGCAAAAAATTGAAATCATTTTTCCAAATATGTGGTTGCTAAAAATGTTTCACTATGTTAACTACGTTATTTGTAGTAACCGCTTCTGGTATTATATATATATATATATATATATATGTTTTACGAGAAACAACTTTAGCAGTAGACATTTTAGCGCAGCCGAACGTAGGCCCGCATTTAGTGTCAGTGGTACAATTTGGATTTGTGCCCACCCAGGTCCACGTCGAGTACTGTACCACTAGACCAGATATATTATTTGGTTTTTACTTTTAGTATATTTATTACTTTAAATGTTTTACAAAAAACATTTCTTAACAGTTGACAATTTAATAAAGCCGAACATCAGCCCGCATTTAGTGCCGGTAATGGGGATCGAACCTATTATCTAATATTATATATATATATATATATATATATATATATATATATATATATATATATATATATGGTTTTGTAAATACTTGTTAATAACAAATAATACATATTAATTAAAATTATAATTGTATTTAATTTAAAATATAGGATCACATACTGTACAAAAAACTTTTTTTGTTTTAAACTATGTAGTTGTTAGAGATGTTCTAGTTAAATAACTACCGTTTTGCAAACAATTTCCTTAACAGTTGCATAAAGCTGCAGTTTGTATCAAGCTTAAGAATAAAAATTATAGTGTAATGTCAATTTACTTGGTTAATAAAAAGTATATAAGATTATGTATGTAATGAAAAAAATTAATAAATAAATTTTCTTATTGGCAGTAATACATGTTTGCTTATAACCAACTACTTTTGGGTTGAACGCGAGCAATAATTAGATCTTTCAAATTTTTTCAAAACAATTGGCCAATAGAATTTTGAGCAAAATTAAACCAATGAGTGATTGCTTAAAATTTACTACTGTTCGGCCTTGCTTTACATTTGTTCAAGGTCATGTATATAGACACAAAATTTCTATATTTTATCAATTTACATAATCCTTTTTTTTCCTTCAAAATTCTTATTATATACCAAAATAGTTTGTACATTTTTTATATATTAAAATAAACTATTTGAAAATTGTTCACTATTTTTATACGTAGATAAAAAAACGCCAATTTTAATTATTTGATTTTATGTTTAAATAGAAAAGTTCATCATCAATCGTGTGTAAGTTGATAAGTTAAAATTAATATTTAAATAATATTTATTATATCGAGTTTAAAATATTTAAAATGAAATATTAATAAATTGAAATAAATATAAAAGTTAATTCTTACAGTAGTTCAATTATTTAGTAATTTTATTTAATTATTTAATCAGTAAATTTAATATTATTCCTATTTAACTTTAAATTTTTATTACTTTGAATGTTCTACAAAAGACATGTTTTCAGCAGTGGACATTTTAATAAAGCCGCAAGCGTGAGCCAGCATTTAATGTCGACGGTCGAGATTGAACCCATCCAAATACCACTAGCATATAGATCCACCTCGATTATATATTTTAATTTTGTTTATCTAAGTTTATTATATATTTTTAATTTATAGAAATACTTAGTTTAAAAGCATATAAAACAGATTATTATTGTTATAATATATAAATACTGATAATATTTCTTTACTATGGTACCACGCTATGCTCGACCTTGAGTGAACATAGGTTTGATTGCCACCAACATGCGGTTTTGCCAAAAATGTCCATTTCCAAAAATACTTTTTTGTAAAAAATTCGAGCTATAATAGTATTAATAACAGTAATACTAACAGTAATACATTTTCAAAATGCCTTTAATTTGTTACAAAAAATTCAATTAAAATTTTGTATTAGCTTATACAAAATATTGTGAAAAAAAATTTTTTTGCTATTTAAGTATTTTTACAAAATATTACAGTTAAATATTTAAATGTATGTTTAGCACAATTTAAAGTATATATACATATATATATATATATAATTATTTAACTAATAAACATGATTATAGTGCTGTTTTTTAATTTTAAAATTTAACGTAATTTGGATTTTTAGTAAATATGTCATAAAATACAATTAGACTTTATTTAATAACTGTAATTTTTAAGCAAAAACATTAGATATCTGTTTAATGTATATTTTTCTTACTACAATATTATCTATCATAAGATATTCATTTGAGTATGTTTTTGTACATATTAATCAAGTTGTTTTTTAATTTAAACATAGCATAAATAGATCAATAAAGAATGACGTATTTTAATTATCTATTTCAAAATAAATGCTACAATTCGATTTCCTTTTTGTCTATTAATTAATTAATTTTTTTTTAAGTAGAATTTATTACGTGCATTTTGGCATTTTTCCAATTTTTTGGCAATTTACAAATAATTTGTACTTTATTTCAAACCTTGTAAATCTTATAATATGATAATAAAATAAAGAAATTAAATAGACGTAAAAAAGTACAACATTTTACAAAGTTAGCAACATTATATATATATATATATATATATATATATATATATATGTGAATACGTTTTAAGGTTAAATTCTAGACTATAAATCGAACAATTTAAAACTTAAACTGAACTAACATTTTTTTATTGAGTTTAGATAACGTATTAAAGTTGTAATATTTATTTTAACCACATACAAGTAACTCTCAAATAGCTGCAATGCCAATTCGCTAACTATTGCTTTAGCTAAACAAAGTATCATTATTATTATTATTATTATTATTAATATTGCTTTAAAATATCTTGCTTTAAAATAAGCATGAAAGAGCAAGATAAAAGTAACAGTTAAAACAACAACAAAGTCCTATCATTTAGAAAGAACAAATAGATTCCATGTGCTCAAACATTTTGCCAACGTTTTAATTTAATCTCTCTAGACATTTAGTTCAACTTGATCTTTTTAAGTGGTTCTTAGCCAAGTTTTTTGTGATCTACCAACATTTCTACTGCTATTATCAATTGTCTATTCCAAAACCGTTTTTAGTGGTCTTTCGGGTAGTAAACGTAGAATTTGACCAAGTAACTTTTTTTATTTAATTACAGATTATGCAAATTAAAAAATAAATTTTTTGTCGGTTTTTACTCAACCCTGTTATTGGATCGTCTTTTTAAATCTTTGCTTTTGTTTGCCGGAATAGCATCCTCTTATGTGTTTCTGTAGCAATATAGATTTTTTATAGAGGTCAGATTGCTAACCTTGCGCTTAATCCCTCTTCCTTTATCCAGGCTCGGAACAAGCTAGATTGACTAATTTATTATATTTTGTATTTTTTCAAAACAGATTATTTAATTTATAGAGCCTAATTAATTGCACTTGTGAAATTCAAGAGTATATAAAACACAATGGACTATGTTGGATTGGCTGCCATCGTTGTATTTTACGTCTTGATTTTGCTAGTCGGTTTGTGGGCATCAAGAAAAGCTAAACGTCAAGGTGTAACGGATACAGAAGAAATTATGCTGGCTGGAAGAAACATTGGCCTACTTGTTGGTTCATTTACAATGACAGGTTGGTATTTGGCATAATAATATATTTTTGTAAAGCATAAAGTTTACATTATACATAGGTGCCAAGTATTTATATTTATTTTAGTGTAAAACAAAATGAACAATATACAAATTGACACACAAACAAAACTTTAAAATATTGTTAATATCATTATATTGCATAGGTTTGAGTCCCAATGTCGCTAAATACCTGTTTGCTGAAAGATATTACTCGGTTAACAATCAAACAATAACAAATATAATTACTAATAATAAAAATAAAGTTTAAATTAATGTACAGTTATTTAAATTATTTTTTAGTTATTTGTTGTAATTACAAAAGCATTATCTAAATTTATGTACTAAATTGAAATGATGATTTTGAAATGTACAATTTGTTTTCAAGCTACGTGGGTTGGCGGAGGATACATCAATGGAACTGCCGAAAATACATACAATTTTAATCAAGGATTGGTATGGTGTCAGGCACCACTTGGATACGCTCTAAGTTTAATTATCGGTATGTTAAAACAAATTTAAATTGTATTTTATAGCAAAACGTGCTTTTTTAACTTGTTTTAATTAATTTGAAAAAATTAATTATTATTATTATTATTATACATACAATAATGACAATTATATTTCAAATTGAAATATTTTACTAAACAAAATTTTAAAACATTTATTAATTAATAGTAACAACTAATTTTTTAATAGTTTTTTTTAAGTTCTAAAATATGTAACAAACAGCAATTTAAAAGTTATATTTTATATATATATATATATATATATATATATATATATATATATATACATATATATATATATATATATATATATATATATATATATATATATATATATATATATATATATGATCACATATAAACAATTAATGCTGCTTCAAAAAATAGAATAAAATAAATTCCGCTTGATTATTTTTGGACAGTATTCTATTTACACAATTGTTTAATTTTAATTTTAAAAAATTATTATTTTTTTAGTTAAACAATAAAATTATAATTTTTATTAGATATTTCACAACCTATTTTCTTTGTTTATTGCTTCAATGTTTTGCAAACGCTACATTTTTGTGCCGGCATGATCTAGTGATACTGCAATCAACTTAACCCTGAGTGGACATTGGATTTTACAATCTCATCACCGGCACTAAAATACGGGTTCACTTTTGGTTTTGCTAAAATGTCTACTATTGAAAGATAAATTTCCCATAAAACATTTAAAATAGTAAAATAAAAATTTAAAACACTATATGCATTGATTAAATTCAAATAATAATCTGCATTTAATGCTGGTAACGAGACTCCAACCCATGTTAACTAAAATGTAATATTTAATAGTTCAGCTAATTAACTGTACTCGTGTCATATCATACTGTAACAACTCGTTAAAGCAAACCTACAATTACTGTATTAAAAATATAAACCGGTTAATATAGAATTGTTTTAATAGTTACACGTATTTATTTGAATAAAAATAACTTGCAACAAAAAAAAGTGATCAAAAGTTACCGACAAACATGAAATATCTACAAGTGCCCTACGGTAATTAGTGATGCTTTTTACACAGACAAACAAAATGAAAAATGTCAAATAGTATTTAAAAAATTAAGTATATAAAGTAATAAAATAAATAAAATTTATTGATTTATTCAGGAGTAAATGATGACGCTAAAAACTTTACAACAACGTCAAGATGTTGCCATTTCTAGCACACGGAAATTTAACCAAATTTTGACTGCACACTGGCAACATTAGAACTACTGTTGAAATGGACTAGATATAAGCCACTGATTTGGTTATTCGCACTTTAAATATAGTTGAATTTAAATTAGTTGGTCCAAAAATGTTTTAGAAAAATTCATTGTCATATATAAATATATATGTATAAAAATTTACATATTGAAATATCTCACTTGAAATAATGTCATATGATACTTTTTTGTATAATTTTTTATATTTTTTACAAAAAATGTTTATAAATTTATTTTTTGACCTTATTTTGTTTAAGAAATGAAAAGTTAGTTATACAGTTAATTGTTATTTTGACATTAATTCTATATAAAACGTTAGCTATTTGCTATCATTATAACAAGAATAATCAATACATCTTTTACATTTGTTTTAAAGTGGAAAAGTAGAAAAAAAGTTAACTATATTTTGGGAACAATACAATATTAAAATTATTCTTAAAATAACAATGATGGTAGAAAAATATTTTAAAATATTAAAATTAAATGGCGAACAACTGAACGGTTTTAAACGTTATTATGTTAAAGGCAAATTTAAAGATTTAGTCATTCTTAAATTTAAACCTGTACTGCATTATTATTGTGGCTAAATAAACAGAGATCTAGATATACATTGTACAAAAATAAATGCAGTTCCTCAACTTAAACCGCTTTAAAATACCTGTCTGTTATTTTGAAAGTAACCAGAAACATAAAACAAAAAAAAACAAGTATACCTATTATTTTATTCAGTACACAAGATATCATTTAATAAACTAATTGAGTAAGTATTTATCTAATTAAAACGTTTAAAACTTTTTAAATATATCCATAGTATTTAAACAAACACACACACACTAGTTTATTTTATTTCGAAACATTTTATTATTGATCCATTATGAATAAAAATGTTGTTTTGTTTAAAAAATAAAAATAATAAAACTGTTTGCTTAAAGAAAATAATATTTTTTAACATCACTGTTTATTTATTTATTTTTGTAAATCAATTTATTACAAAAAGTTAAATTAAAATTTTGTTACTACTTTTACAACAAACTAATAATTTTGTATTTTTATAAACAGTTGAAGTTGATTATGTTAATGTTTGTTAATTACATTTTAACGTAATAAATTGTACTTTTTTATATATTTATTATTTATTTATTGATTTAACAAATAAAAATGATTTTCGTGTTTTTTTTTTTAAATTTTTAAATTTGAAGTAATTTAGAATTTGAGTAAATATGTGATTTACTGAATATTATTTTATTTTATAATCGTAATTTTTAAACAAAAAATGTTAGTAATCTATTTAAAATGTATTTTTCTTACAACAATATCGTCATTAAATATTTACGTCTATTTGAGTACAATTTTATTATACATTAATCTTTTTTTAATTTAAAATAGCATAAATAAATTAATAAATGAACCATCTTTTTTAACAACGCAGTTTATTTATTTATTTTTGCAAATTGATGCACTACAAAAGGAGGCAAGTTTTTTGCCAATCGCATGCGGACGTTGGGGTTTGTAACAATGCTTGATCCTTTCCAAAATAAATATGGCGAACGCATGTGTGGCTTGTTGTTTATCCCGGCTTTGCTAGGCGAAGTATTTTGGACTGGTGCCATCCTTTCGGCTCTCGGTATGCACTCCTTCTGTTTGACCTTTTTTATTTTGAAATAATAAAGTGTTATTATTATTAACAATAATAATAGTATTCTATTACTAAACGTGTATTTGGAAAAAATAATTAATTAATAAAATAAAATAAATAAATAAATAAAAAGTCTAATTGATGCATTTTAATAAATTATTCTTTTTACACTACAATGCATTGTTGTACATTCTTATTATGTGCATTGTTTATTTGTATTAGTGTAATAAAGTTTCTAAATCTTTTTTAACATAAAAATTAATGCTACGTTAACATGGGTATGTATTGGCAATAAATGCGGACTTTTTTTAAAATTTCAAGAAATCTCTACTTGTTAAAACATATTTTCATAGGTTAATTAAACAATAAACGCCAAATTGATATATAACATTATATATTTATGTATATGCTAAATCCGAATAAAATTTTAATTTTCGATTTACACAATCTTTAAAGTTAAAAGTTTAATGTACAAATACATGAAACAATATTTTTGCCCCATTCTTTTTATAGCAAACATTTTTTAAATAAAAAAATTAATAACGGATAGCAGATTTGGTAAAACGCTAGATTAAAAACTAGATAAGTATGAGTCTGAGTCCCATAGCAGACACTAGATATGAACCCTCATTTAGCTTCATCAAGAACTCATTTGCTAAAACACTATACTTGTAATAACCAAAATTTTAAAAATCAACATATATATCAATTATTCTCTAATTAGTTAAATTTACATTAAATTTACAACAGTGTGTTTTTATCAAAAGTCCATCAACATTAAAAATATTTTAATTAAAAATTTTATTTATTTCCAGGAGCTACTCTGGGTGTTGTTGTCGAAATCAATCATCAAATTGCTATCATCATATCTACACTCATTGCAGTTCTGTATACATTGTTTGGCGGATTGTATTCGGTAGCCTATACAGATGTGGTTCAATTGTTTTGCATTTTTATTGGTTTGGTAAGTGCAATTCCACTTTCAAACTTAACCATAACCGGTCCCAAACAAGGAAAAGTGTTGGAGAGTAGAGCTAACAACTTAGATTATTTTTTAAATAATGCTAGGAAAACAATAAATCGATGCCATTTGATTAAATTACAATTTATGACGATTGACATGAGAAAATGGAAGCACTGTGATACTTTGTAGCATCCTGCTCTAGTTACTTATCTAGACATATTTAACTTTTACTAATACATACCTAAGATAATACTTTAACAATACACATCAAGTAACATTATGCGCAAAAATAATTTCTAATTATAATATACAACAACATCTATTCTTGCAATAAAGCATAATGGCACCATTTACTAAAACTTAAATAAAAAAGTCGCTAAAAAAATAACTTTATTAACTAAAATACTCATGTAAAGAAAAAGTTACAAACTGTATAATGTCAACAATTTAGGGAATATTTACTGTATTTTATAACTTTTGCTAGCCATTTCCAATCTCAGTCCATCAATGTACCAATAAAATCCTTTGAAACTCGATTTTTTATAACACATACAATATTTTCTATAAGTAATACGTTGTTTTACAACTTGTTAACCTACCTTTAAAAAAAACCAAACATAAAATTAATAACGCTTAATTCCGGGATGTTGAGGATTAAATATACAAAGGTCCGTTTTTTGTTTAACAAGGTTTTTGCAGTCTAAATAGGTCAAACAGATAGTAAATTGTAAATTATAGTGAAAAACAAATTACCATTTTGTTAACGTACACCGGAGCATTATTTTGAACATGTTTTAAATCCTTTGAGACATCTTGCTAAAATGATGACTACAATAATTACGATGAAAAATTCATTAATTTCTTACTGTTTTAGATTTGGTTTGTACGGAACTTTTTTGTAACTCCAAACACTTAATAGCACATTATCTATGTAGATAACACACGAAAGCAACTTATTTTGCAAAAAATTGAAACCTTTAGCAAAATACACACTACACTTGATTTTGGAATGTTGAGTGCGAAATTCGTGAATAACAGCACACACATTTTCAATTCCATCTTCCTCTAAAATCATTTAAGATAAATTTCATACTATTTGGTAGACTCCATTAATCTGAATCTTTGTATACAGCTAAATAGAACATAAAATATCCCAAATAAAATATTTTTTTTCGCAATTTTATGCAGTTTTTGAAAATCCAGTATAAAATTTTTTCAAAATTTCCTCTGTTTATTTGCTTTAATTTTATTATTCAATTTCTATTTAATTTTAGAATAATAAAATAAACATACTTTTCGCTTGTAGATCCATTTAGTCCATTTATGTATAATTGGTTAGATTTTTTATTCACAAAAATTTTCTACACAATAAACACGTTTATTTTACGAATTTTCAAGATTTGCTAAACATCACTTTGTTTTTAACATAGAATTTGACCTAATTTAATTTCATTGGCTAAGAAAAATTTAGCGTAATTCTATGTGAATTGATAGAATAAACCAGACAAAATTACCAAAATTTTCAAACTGGCCACATTGATTTTAATCATTAAATTAGATATTTTTTTATTGTACCAATTATTATCAAACAAAGGATTTTTAAAAGTATTTATATTAAATTATTATTAAATTGGTTTCATTTGGCCAATCAAATGTTTGGTGCAAAATTCTATGTTTATATGAGGCATTTGTTTTTCGAAAAAATAATATTTATTTTCAAAGAAATAATAATTTAAAAATTATAAATTTTTTTATTAATTAATTTAATAGATATATTGAAAATTAAAACAATTTAAATTTCTCATTGCGAAATAATTTCAATTTGAATATTGCAATCAATCATTGTTTTTATTATAGTAAATTAAAAAAATAACTTTTATTTACTAAACAAGTTTTAAAAAATGCAAAATTTTTTATTCATTTTTAAAATGCTAAATAATGTATTCTAAAGACAAAAATAAAACTTTTTATATAAATACGCAAATGTATCGCTCCCTATTGTATAGTAAATAAGTCGTAGTAACACAATTCTGGTGATAGATTTGAGGGTGAAAGCGAAAACAAAAAGCTTACTGTTTAATATACTGAATTTTTAAATCTACCATATCCTGTCCCATGTCCGGCTAAGAAAAAAAAGAATTCGAGTGTGAAGTAAGCAATCTGGCATTTGTAAAATATTAATATATCTAAAGAAACAACAATAGGACACCATTGTATTTGACTACAAAACAAAGTGAATGCATCAGGATTTTGATAACAAAGTTTTATTAAATTTGAATAAGCGTTCAATATTCAATATGTAGAATCCTCAAAACCATTTTTTATGTAAAATCTAGTGAAGTAATCTTGTTGTTGCTTTATGCTTTATAAGACAAAAGAATTTTGAAAATAAAAATGGAAAAGAAACAACTACATGTAACAATCTTGTTGTTTCAATTTCTTCAGAGCGAAAAGAACCGTTATGTTACATTTGTGAATATGTATAAATTTTCAAATGTTCCTATTTTAATAGAATTACTATGGTATTACATTTCCTGCTACTTATTAACATTTTTTTACACTTTATTCGTCCCTCATTCTTAATATATGCTTAAACAGACTTCAATTAATTTTAGTTATTTTTAGTTTAGTAATGTTTATTACTTTAAATGTTTTACAAGAAACATCTTTCAGCAGTGGATATTTTAGCGAATCCGAACGTGGGCCCGCATTTTAGTGGGCCGGTGGTGAGAATCAAACCCATGCCCAGTGAGGTCTAAGTCAAGCGCTGTACCGCTAGACTAAACAAGGACTAAATATGGTTTAATAGAAACAAAATCAATATAATAGTAAAATTAATTTATTTTTAAATACATTGGAGTATTCTTTTTTATGTAAAAAACTGTTTTAATTAATATGTGTTTTTAATTAAAAAGATATTTTTATTATAAGGTTTTTAAAGGTACTGTATTAGAATTATCAAATTTACTGAATAAAAAAACCGGCTTATATTAGGTTACCTAGGAACACTGTACAGCTGTTTTATTCTTGGTCAAAATTGTCAGTGGTGTCCATCTTGCACAATTTACACAAACTTAAACCTTTGCTCTATCAGGTCGAAGCCTTAGCCATTGAGCTATGGGTAAACGAAAATGATTCTGGAAATTTGTTATTTATAATAAACCTAATTAGTGTAAATTTTTCAGTGATTTCCGTTACAACAAGCAAGTGAATAATCCCTTTTACTAGAACTTTTATATTATAGATCCTAGCAGACTGCACAGATTTAATAACCTATTTAGCACGATTCGGTTATGTTTTAAAAATATGCATATCTTTGGTATCAAAATCTGCGGGAATCAAATATTCCGTCTTATTGAATGATACTGGTAATAAACATTTTAAATCCTGTATACATTTGCCTTCGAGATATTAAAGGGAATTATACTCACCCACTAGATGCAGCTTTGAACAAATCTAATCTGTGTAAACATGGGTTCGATCCCCCATCAGCGACACTAAATGCGGGCCCACGTTCGGTTTTGCCAAAATGTCCACTGCTGAAGGATGCGCGTTTCTCATCAAAACATTTAAAGTATTAAAAATAAATTATTATTATTATCATTATGTTCGATACATTTCATTTTGTTTCTAGTGGCTATCTCTACCGTTTGCCATGACACACGAAGCAACAACTTCAATTGGGCAGACTTGGGACAGATGGAAAGGCTCGGTAGAACCGATGGATTGGTTTTATTATGCCGATAATTTGCTGATGCTGACTTTTGGTGGCATCCCTTGGCAAGTCTATTTTCAAGTAAGTTTGAAATGAGTGCAACTTTATTGAAAGTTATTTGAACGTAAAGCTATGACTCATCTTATGTATTTTTAATAAAAAGCTAATTACCTATACAATGGTTAATTAATGTTGCATTTGCAAGACCATTAAAACAAATGTAATAAATAAAACACTTGATTGAGAAAGTCGAATCAGATTTTTTAATTTGGCGTCAGCATCTCAAAAGGTTAATGCTCCGTTAACAAACATCAATCCATTGATGAGGACACAATTGTGTTCTATACAATTTGTCTAAAGTATTTAGGCCAAAATCAATACTACTACTACTACTACTACTACTACTACTAATAATAATAATAATAATAATAATAATAATAATAATAATAATAATAATAATAATAGCAATAATAATAATAATAGTAATTATAATAATAGTAAAAATAATAATAGTAATAGCAATAATCATTATTATTATTAGTATTATTATAGTAAAAATAATAATAGTAATAGTAGTAATAATAATAATAATAATAATAATAATGATAGTATTAGTAGTAGTAATAATAAGAAGAATTATGTAGTTTTGTTTTATTTTTTAGAATAATTATTTGTTTGTATTTTTGAACTTCACAACAGCGTGTTCTGTCGTCCAAAACAGCCAGTCAAGCCAGAATCCTAAGTTATGTGGCTTCATTTGGTTGTATCATTATGGCTATACCGTCGGTAATGATCGGTGCCGTGGCCGCTAGCACACGTGAGTATGATTTACGCATATTAGTTGAAAAAATTATTTAATAAATATTTCTGTTAATATTATTAATATTAGTATTATTATTACAAAACGTTTTGTAAAGTTGTTCTATGTAACTGCCATTTATTTGGATTTATGTATATTCTATGTGCCCAAAAGGGATTTTTGGTATTGAAGATTTTCAATATTAAATATTTTACTTTTATTTTCTTATTGTTTTTCAAAATGGCAACCAATTCTTGTTTTTGCAGTAATATTTATTTTTTTGTGATGCCAACATTCAAACTTTGCACACGAATCCTCCTCCTTTCTCAACCAAACTTGGAAATGCCTATGGCAGAGTTGGAAACTTATGTTTTAATTTTATTTACTTGGAACTGCTTTACAGAAAATATTTTTCAGCAAGTTGATATTGAAAAAAAACAAACGGTGACCCACATTTAGTATCGACAGTCGAACTCGACCCCATGTCAAGCGCTGTACCCCTAAACCACTTCGACATTAGTGTGAGGATGCCAGTGTAATGGAGCAAAATTAATACAGTTTCAATTTTTACAGTAACAAAATTACACTGCTTAAAACGTCCTCTGTTCTCAATTAAATTTGAAACAGGTTATAACTAAGTTAATTTCCCATTTAAGTACTGTTTCCTAAAACAATAAATGCGTTCTTAATTTAATCTCTCCAAAAATGCTTGTAAATAACAATTTTTGTAATAGAAAATACTTAATAATTAAATTAAATGTTTTTTTTCTAATTAGATGAATGATTTAGGTCAAAAGTGGGACAAAAGTAAAACATTTATTTATGCGAATTAATTTTAAATTCGTCATTCAAAAAGGTCATCTATAAAAGGTTTTGCAGATTTCCAAGTGATTTAAGGACACATTAATTTTTTAGTCAACAATCAATATTTGTATTGAAAATGATTATTTTATAACCAAACTTTTAACATAAAATTGAATTAAAATAGCTATAATAGTGTTTACAATGCAATTATTGGGACCGCGAGGTTTGAATCCCACCACCGGCCTACTAAAATCCGTGCCCACATTTGGTTTAGCTAAAATGTCCACTGCTGAAAGATACGTTTCACGTAAAACATTTAGAGTAGTAAAAATTAAAAATAAATAAATAATAATTACCTAATTAAATTATCACTATACATATATATACAACTCCTAAAACAATTATTGATAAAAACGTAGTTATTAAACTAAAACATCTGTAGCAATCACATAATTCAACAAGAATTTAGTTTAATTATTATATATACAATACTATACGATAAAAAAATACGATTACAATTTTATTAATATATATTGTAAATACAAAATGTTTTTCATATAAAGGTTCAACTTGTTCAAAATTTAAAAAATGAGTAAAATTATTAACATAAAATATAACGTCAAAAATGAAGAAAATAAACAACACATGGAAATATTTTAGTTACAAAATGATTGATTGCATTATAAAACGTTACATGTTTCTTTTTAACCACTTGAGATTGTTGACACTTCCTTGTTTTATCTTATAATGAATAACAAACTGAATAATATCACACAAATTCTCAATTTTAGTATGTTTATTGATGCTACGCGTTAGTATACTGAAAACATTTTTAGTAACATTTATGCCCGGACTGTAAGGTGGCTATTATATAAAAGAAAATTTTTTTATTTTACTGTTTATATGTGAATATAAAACAAATAAATTTGGGACCACATATATATGTATACATGTATATATATATATATATATATATATATATATAATATTATTATATTATACAATATATATATATATATATATATTATTATATTATACAAAACCCTTTTGCTTTAAGAATAAGCATGGGGTAATAAGACAACAATTACAGCAAAACAACAACAACAATAACAAAGTCTCGTTGGCATTAAATATTCTGCAAATCGAAGATTGCGCTTTCTTTCGGCTTTCACTCAACCTTGTCATCTGGTAACTTTGCCATCCAGAAACGTTGTTGTTTGCCGGAATGGCGTCATCTTTTATTGTTTCCGCAGCAGTATAAATTTTTACAAAGGCCAGGTTGCCAACCTTGTGCTCAAACCCTCCTCCTTTATCCAGGCTTGGGATTGAATCATTTCTAATCCAAACTATATATATATATATATATATATATGTGTGTGTGTGTGTGTGATCACCCCAGGTAATCTTTAAAATACTTCTAAGACACAGGCGATAAAAAAATATTCACCATCTTATCAGTCTTGTCTGCTCGCTTCCACGTTTTATTCCCATATATTGCCGTAGAAATGATTATCGATGCGTACAAACAACGTTTTGTCTTCAGGCTGATGGAAGAACATGATCATATTGATTTGAGCCTATGGAAGCCTGACATCGCCTTTCCAAGTCTGGCTTTAACATTAATTTCGGTTTTTCCATCTTTACCAATGATTCTTCCCAGATATGTAAAGACATCAACAGTATCAATGTTTTGTTCACTAATTTTGATGGGCAAATCATTGTTTGACATAGTGCACAACACTTTTGTCTTTGAACAATTAATCTGTAAGCCAGTACGAGAACTGATATCACTGAGACGTGTTGTGATATTTTGCATAATTTCTGGAGTTTTACTGAGTAGACCAATATCATCTGCAAAATCCAAATCTGTTGATCTGCCATGGTTCTATTTGATACCATAATACAAATTATTTATGAATCTACTCATAATAAATCAATTAGCAGACGAAACAAAAACAGTGACAAAATACAACTTTGACGTACACCTGTGACAAGTTCGAACATAGCAGTATAACTACTTTTTGTTGACCCATGTTAACTCCAATATAGTCAATCCCAAAATGTTTTGTGACTGGTTTTTTATTACATATATACATAATAAAATATATGATTAAAAAGTTGACCTGTGTTAACTTCCTGGGTGGACATGGGGTCGAATTCTACTACCGATCCACTAAAATGCGGGCCCACGTTCGGTTTTGCTGAAAGATGTTTCTCGTAAAACATTTAAAGTAGCAAACATTAACAATCCCAAAGTTGATTGAGAAATGAGGAGGGGTTGAATGCAAGTTTAGCAACCTGATCTCTGTAAAAAAATATCTATGGTGCTACAAAAACAATCAGATGACGCCATACCAGTCAACTGTGTTCTATTCAAATATGTCAATATGTAATATTTGTTATTCTTTTTCTTACTTATCCTAATGTTGCACATAATAATTTCACTTTATCTAAATATAAAATTTTTAAATATTTTTGAATATTTTATTTAATTATTACAAATTTATTCTTCAATTTACTATATATGTATAGTAAAATGTTAAAATAACTGAATGTTCTAGATTATTACATTTATTTGTTTTGAAACCTATTCGCTCTGTAGAGCGAAAATTGTACATTAAAATTGTACATTATATTTTTGGCTTTAAAAATTGCTTATATCGATAATTCAACCTCTATTCCACATTTTGCCAAACTCCGTCATACCTCTTCCTCTGTACTGCAGTTTAATAAAATGGTATCTTTTTTTGTTTCTTTAGCAATATTTTTTACACAAGTCAGATTGCTTATCGTGCGTTCAAATTTTTCTCGAAACCGACTACGGTAGAGTTTTTTGTTCTAGATTATATTTTTTAATTGTTAACTTGTGTTTTTGTATTTGTTTATTAGTAGTTTATTAGTAGTAGTCGTCACTCCATTATAATTAGCATCAAACCCGTGTTAAAGAATTAATTTTTAAAAATGCACATCTATAAGATTTAATATACATAATGGTAATCATTATTAAAATCCTCTCTGTCGAACACTGCCCAATTTTTAATTCCAACAGAATGGAATATGACTGACTACAATGCAACTCTCGAAAACAATATGTTGCCCGCAGATCAAATGAAACTCGTATTGCCTCTAGTATTGCGCTATTTGTGTCCAGTTTGGGTATCGTTTATTGGATTGGGTGCTGTGTCGGCCGCTGTCATGTCTTCGTCCGACTCGTCGGTTCTTTCGGCCGCGTCCATGTTTGCTCGCAACGTCATCAAACCGATATTTTGGCAGTCGGCTAGCGAAAATCAAGTTATTTGGATTATGCGCATTAGCATTTTCGGCATAGGTGCTTGTGCTTGTTTGTTGGCCATATCTGTCGAATCAATTTACGGATTGTGGTATTTGTGTTCCGATTTGGTCTATGTCATTCTCTTTCCCCAACTCACTTGTGTGCTCTATGTTCGATTTTCCAATACGTATGGATCTTTGATAGGTTTTTTGTCCGGTCTCATAATTCGACTTTTGTCGGGCGAATCTGTCTTGCATCTTAGACCGGCCATAAAATTTCCCTACTTTGTCGACGATGGAACAAATTTTTATCAGCGCTTTCCAACCAAAACATTTTCCATGTTTGTTAGTTTTGCCCTAACGCTGGTTGTTTCCTACTTTACCGACATGTTTTTTCGAAAAAATGCCCAACGATTGAATTATGACATATTTCATTGTTACAAAGAACGCAAATCTAATTCGGGTTCAATTCGAATTGGCAATCGATTTAATCGACCTTCTTTGAGAATTGTCAAACTACCCAAATCGAGTATTCCTTGTATTGAAATTAAGGATGATAAAGATAGTCGAGGATTGAATGAAGATAGTTTTAACAATGTACTAAATTCCAATCAAATGAACAAGCTAAATGAGGAAGTAAATACAAATACATTTAATAGTGATTCGGACATTGTGACAGTAAGTCCAAAAAGTATCAATTCAAATCGAATTGTACAACATTACAATGGATAAAAGTTTTGCAATTAAAAAACTTTTATTATTATTATTATTACTATTATTATTATTATTATTACTATTACTTAAATTAAACGGCATGTTTTGCTAAGTTTACAAATATTATAAAAACATTTGTTTAGTAGACCTAATTTTCTTTTAATTTTGGTTGTGACACAAAATAAAATCATTGGTTGTTTCATTCAAATTATTTAACGGTTGTGCTTTTTAATAATTTTTTAGATTTATTTAAATATTTTATTTTAAATATTTAGATATTTTTTCTTATATACCTTTTTTAAATAATCACTTTATATTTTTTACGATTAGTATTATTGCTTTTATCAATATGCATATATAGACTATTACATTATAAACACTATTCTTATTACAATCTTTTTTTATCATATTTTTTTTTAATTTCTCATTTGAATTCGTCATAATTATGTACTATTTATTCATCTACTTTATAATTTTTATATTATATTCAATTATTCTATTGTAGTCTTTTTCAGATTGTAAGTTTAATGTTACTTTTCAATTGTATTTATATTTATTTTATATTTTTTATCAAAATCTATTTAAAAATCTTTTGCGTCAAACAATAAATATTTTGTTTTATTTTACAAAGTACGTGTGCAATAACAGATTAAATACGATTACAACTCCTAAACTAATTAGTGTTAAAAATGTAGTTATTAAACTAAAACATCTCTAGCAATCACGTAACGCAAAAATGAACTCAGTTTAATCATGATATATACAGTATTATATAATAAATAAAATGCAATTACAATTTTATTAATATCTACTGTTAATATAAAGCAAAAATTGTATAAAAGTTGAACTTGTTCAAAATTACAAATCGGATAAAATTATTAATATAAAATATAACGTCAAATATGAAAAAAAACCAGAACACATGGAATATTTTTAGTTACCAAATAATTGATTGAATAATAAGGAACAAAGTGTTTAATAATTAATGTGATTGCCTTTTTTAACCACTTGATAAAGGCGGTTTGAAATGCTGTCAATGAGAATGTTGATATATTCTTGTTTTATCTTAACAACAAACTGAATACAATCACACAAATCCTTAATTTCAGTATGCTTATTAATGTTGCCCTTTAGTATACTGAAATAATTTTTAATAACTTCTATGTCCGGACTGTTAGGCGTTAAGTTAATTGATTTTACCACTTCTAATGTCTAAATGTAAATATAAATAAAGTAAATCTAAACAAATATAACATTACCTTTTTTGGATGTATGATATGGAGCATTGTCCTAAAAAACAGTAGTAAGCCCGGTGTGATTGTGTTGCATTCCATTATAAAAAGGTTCCTTTATTAATGAAACAATTTTTTCACTATCTAAGGTACCAGATATAATTTTCCATTTGATAGGTTCATTATGCTTAATACCAAACCAACACATTACTTGTGGAAGGTGGGCTTATTTTCTAACTACCAGAAGTAAATGCTTTTGAAAATTAGGCCTGCATAGTACTTTATTTTTGTATTCAAATAATTCATCCCGAATCATTGTTTCATCAGCAAAATATACATAGCGCCAATAAGACAATCTTTGTTCAATCCACTTGCTACTAAACATAAATCTACATTTTTTTACATTTTTTATTAATTAATAGTTTAACTATTGGTAATTCACGTGTTAAACCAAATTCTTTTGCACGGCTTTTCACCGTCCAATAATTAAATTCTTGTAAACTATCTTTTACAGTATTCAAAATAGGCATGTTGTAATTCTTTTTATACCATTAAAATTTTTTGATCATCGGTCTTACTTGCTTTCCTTTTCTTCCAACATTATCATAGTTTCGTGATTTTTGTCCATTTAAAACACGACAACATTTTTTAAATAATTAATAATTTTCTAAGCATATTTTTAAGCAATTAAATTTTAATTTTAGTTAGCATTATGACGTTACAATGAGATCAAGGTTCAATGTATAAATTTTAGCTATTAAACGTTGTTTATTTTTAATGCAATTAATTACACAAATAAATAATAAACTAATTATTATAAAAATTATGTACATTCAACTTATTATCTACGTTTATATAAGCGTTATTTTTTAAAATATGCTATTTTGGCCAACTCAGCATTTTAAAATAATTATTTCTAAAGCACCTATTAAATATTTTACACTATTTTAAATTTTTAATATTTATTTTTACTAAAAAATAATTAGAGATAATAAGTTAATTTAGATAAATTCTTTGTTTGAATTTTTAACATTAATTTATTCAGAAGCAGAATATGCTTTCAAAAAAAGGTATTTATTTATCAATAAACATCTCAGTTGTTATAAACTAAACTAAAAAACAACATGAGAATAATAATAATAATAATAATAATAATAATAATAACATGAAGCGACATTTTTTCATTCTTCTTTCTCCACTCCAACTCAGTCATCGTGATTTCCTATTGTCATTTAATTTAGGTTTCAGGTTTCAGGTTTATACACGAGTTAAATAGGAGAGAAAACTCCTTTTAGTACTCGGTTCTGGGTATCAGATATCAATATCAAACAATATAAAAACATAAAAATAATAAAAGCAAATAATTAGATAAAATTATAAAGATAGTGCGAATCATAAGCCGATTTGAAGGACTGTAGGGACGAGGCTGAGACGATGTTGGCAGGTAAGCTCTTCCATGCGGAAATAACCCTGTAAAAAAAGTGATGGGAGCTCTGACGAGAGTAGACCCTGGGTTTGGAGATGTTAAACGAATGTCCTCGACGAGAGTCGTTGGAGAGGGTAAAGAGATTAAGGTGGCTGTAAACTTTAAAAAAAAAATTATTTATTTGTAGTGTTACCACTTATTATTTCTAAATTACTAATACTAGTTCTAAATTTTGTAATAATTTAGTTGTTTTTAAAATTTAATACCACGTTGGTTGTAAATCGATGCACCGATGTTAACAATTACAAAAAAAAATAAAACATTGAGTTTCCTTTATAATTACTTTTCTGCTATTATTATTTAGAATTACTAAAAAAACATTTTCTACATTTAGCAAATAAAATCCGCCTAAATAGTGTTATTTTAATTTGATAATTAATTAATTTTTTAATAATAAGAAAAATAAAAAAATGTTTACTCAGAAAAATACTTATTATTGCTAAGTTTAAATGAGTGTAGAAAAGTTGGGAAAAACAATGGCAACAAGTAATAAAGTTTAGCTAGTTATAATTGTGTTTATTTGCGATTTTAATAACTTTAAAAAATGCCATTAAAAATAGTTACATTTTGGTTGCTTCAAAAGTTGATGTCAATATTTTTATATCTAAAAAGTTGATAAATTATGATAAAGTTTCTTAGAAAAAACGTTTGGAATCTTGAATCTACCATAGAACTGCAGCCATTTTAATTTAAGTAATTTTTAACATTAAAAGAATGGTGTTGTTTTAATACACAAAATATAATTAATCCGCAATATTTTAAAAGATATTTATAAAACTGCTATAAAGATTACAAAAAATAACCTAAAATTAAAATTTTTTATAAGAAAAGAAAAGACCAAAACAGCGCTAGCATCGTAAGTGCAATCTTTTTAAAAAAAGGTTCTACAGTAAATATTAATGTAATTTTTTTTTGGTTTTGTAAATAAGTGATAATTAATTTTTTTTTAATATGTATTAAGGTTAAAATGTCCATTTTTAAATTTTAAGTAGCCATATATTACAGTGGGCGTACAATTCAAATTCACCTTATAAATTGTAGATCTTGTTTCTTTTTTTAAATTAAAAAATTTTTATTAATGTATGTTTAAAACAAATACAATATTGGTATAAAAAATTTGGATTATTTTGTAATAATAAATAATATAAATATCACACAAAAGCTTTTTTTGACTAAAATTAGCTTGGAATGTTAATAAATATCCGTATCAAGTTAAATTAAAGGAAATCAGGGCTGAAATCTCAATGAAATCGTACACTGGGTCCTATAAGTTTTGTAATGTGTAAACAAATAGTGAGCTAGTTCCGAGAGTATGTTAGCAATATTTAATTTATTAAAAAATATTTAAACAATAAAATATTTAACTAACGCTTATGTTAAATAAAATCAAAAATTACATTTTTATCTGTAATTTAAAATAATTGTGACAAATGCTTTACATTAGCAGCTAAAGAAGCGTTGCTCTTTAATTATATTTCCTTATACTAATTGTCCAAATAATGTTTGTGTACCTGATCTTAATAAACAGACTTATACTAAACTATTCAAATTAACAGTAATAATAAAAATACAATAATAATAATAATAATAATAATAATAATAATAATAATAATAATAATAATAATAATAATAATAACAATAATAACAATGATTTAAGCAGCTGAATTGTCGAAATACAAATCTGCTAAAATATAATAAATTTCAGTTATTAAAATAAATATTTTAATTAACAATTTAATACAAAATTTTAATTATTTCCAGAAAAGAGTTAATAATCAAATATCATTTTTAAAATTACCGTAGTTTAAAAATATCAATTTTTATAGTTTAAATTTTTTACTAAAAACAGGTTGTTTTATTTTTTTATTAAAAAAATATTTTATTAGATATACTTTTAAATTAATATTTTTTTAGTAAATAAATTATTTTATACTTTACATTAATATTTGTTTATTTAAATAAATTAATTTAGTTTTTTTAATCATTAAATTGATTTTTTTTATTAGTTTACTTAATATATATTTTACACAAATTAATAACTTACATTATTATTTAAGGTCAAGGTATTTGGCGTTTATTTGTCGCTTATTAATTTACGAACTCATAATGATGAAATGTGGAGGAATTGGCCCAATGCAAGTACCTACAGCTGAACTGAAGCAGAAGTTGGAACAGTTGGTAATTTTATTTTTAAAATTAATTTTTTTAGCTTGAAAAAGATTTGCATTCTCATTTAGGTTCAAAGCCCTCAATGTGTAACATTACACATTATGCCTCTCAGGTGGTTTCAGGAACAAATTATTATGTTAAGGTTTTGTTTATTTTTAAATTATGTTTTAGGTTCAAATTTCGGATAGTGATTATGTGCATGCAAGAATCCATGAAAAATTACCATGTCATGGTGGCGAAATGACGTTACATTCCATCCAGAAAGATAAGAAACATGATGATACGATAGACTATTTTTAATGATTAGTAATAATTTTATCGTATTATATTTTGTTTTTGTGACAATTTTTAATATTTGTATTAACGAAATGCTTTAAATATTTTATATTAAAGGACATATGTTCTGTTTTATCCAGTAATAAATGGTTTTTATTATTCTACTGTTGTTCTATTATATAAATTTAAAAGTTTTAGATTTTTTATAGTAGTGCAAGTTAGTTAGATATTTTAATTTCGAAATTCATTAATGATGAATTGGTACCCTAATTATCCCCCAGTAAAGAAGAATTAGAATGATATAGCGACATTGTTACTTTTTATTGTTTATATATTTACATTTTTTATTTATTTCTTCCGAATAGGCCGAACTTCAGTTTTATCTTTGTGTAGTCGATTCCTAATCCATGTTATTTTAGATTAAAGATATATCACAAGTTACGAAAACAATATCAGTATTAGAAATTGACATTTTATTCACATTACTCATTCGGAGATCGTTAAGATCATATTCGGATAAATTCATTCATTCATTTTGGTTGGTGACGTGGTTACCTCTTTATTATTTCCCATATTTACACGACATAAACGATCGATTTCGATGGCTTGATAAGCGTAACACAAACGTAGAAGAATAATAAAGTTTTTTGGCTGGTAGACGGTATCTTTGTGACGTCGCCACTGTTCGCAAAGATTGACGAGGCTGCCTGATTTTTGTCAGGGTTATCTCCCTTAGCCCAACGGCTACAAATGGTATACGTATACCTTTTAAGTACCCTGCGTGTATGTTCGCACCCACCCGCCGTAGCGGAAGCCCAGTTATACCGCTGTGCACTCGGACCCTGCTGTTATTAGTCTAGATGCCTAGGGGCACCTAGTCCAGGATGCACCACGTGGAGGACGAACAGTCAGGAATATCACCATTATTGGAAATTGAGACTTTATAAGCATTACTCAAATCCTCAGGATCATTAGCATCCCATTCGGATAAATGGCATTCTATGGAACATTTTAATACTTAATTATTAGTTTAATAAGCATTGAATTAAACTATAAAATATACCAGTACATTTAGTGGTAAAGCGGTATGGTAGTTATAAATCAGGTATCCAAACTGAATGGTTTGGATAACATTTTTGTCAGGTCATGAACAACTTAACATTAATACAGCGTTAGTGTATATGCATAAAATCAACTAGTAACAGTCGATTCTATGTAACTCCAACTTACCAAAAATATCCGATTGGGAAGAATGTTTTAGAAAGTATTCATCTATTTTTTTGTCAAGTAAAACCACTATTTCTTGATAACTACTAACAATTTGTTCAAATTTCTTATTTACTTCCAAGTGATGCCACTTATTATTTTTTTGAATGCAAGCTTACTCGTTGGTTACAATCCTCTGTTCATCTTTTTTATGTATAATATACCAAAAACATAAGTACCGCGATCTAATAAATAGATGTTGTGGTTTAAGTGAGTTTATCGGTCAATCTATTTCTATCATTATAACCGTCACAGCAAGTGGTAGTGCCGCAATGTACAACCCTTTTTCCAGATAATCTGAGGTTCCTTTTAGGAGACAATCCTCGATCAAAGTTTCCAAACTAAAAAACGTTTATAACGGCCCTTTGGAAATAGGTTATTTTTGGATTAATAACTTTTAATAATAAGGAAAGACATGTTTATCTTAATTTTGACTAATTAACGCATTATTGGAAATACCGTTATTCATAATCTGATACTTTTGCATCTAAATGTGCATGTTTCATCTAAAAATTTATTATTTACGTAATATATAATTAATCTTTTTTCATCTAAAACGTGCAAGTATATTACATAAAATGAAGTTGCTTCAGACCACGAATCGGTATCATTACTGGAACGGGTTTATCAAAATTACAGGCAAAACCGCAACTTATATCACCATTATCGGTCTTGCTAGTTCTGACAAATGAAAATTACTTTTCACAATTTCATACATTGTGCAATTGAAAGGTACGCCAACGTAAAATCAAGACACATGTAATATTAGTACATATATGATCAGTCCCATTTCGCAACTAGTTTAAAGTTGTGACTATAAATATTGCAAATGTAGTTTTTTTAATCCCTCAATGGTTTGTTTTTATCCTTTGCCTAATCGACTGATAATTAACAAAAAATTACACTTTTATTAGTTAACAAGTAAATTGATTTAATAATACAAATCCGTCAGTCCTATCGTTATCAGCACCTAAATATATTCAATTGTACGCTATTAGCTATTGTTCTTATTTACACAAATTAATTGTTTTACACCTATTGTTTGTTAGCAATACTATATCAATATAGAGGTAGAATTGGTAATCAGCTCTTGGCCTTACTAAATCAACTTTGAACAACAACCCATTTTACTACGCTTTATTAAAATTACACATTTTAATTGTTCTTAATATATATCTATGTATAACCTACTTAAGAGAAATCAATATTTTATGGTCAAAATGAACATTTTGTACATGTAAATCACCAACGTTTGTATATAAATTGACTCATTTCAAATCAGGAATAGACAGGCCAATATGTGTGTGTGCACAAAATTGGACAAAATACAAACGAATTATGTACATCTATCACACACAACCTCAGTATTTGAAAATCGGTTTGCGTTTTACAATATTCCGTCAAGGAATCGATCGATAAGTGCAAATAAAATTACAATTTTTATTAAAACAAAAAATAACGACTCCAATTAAGCAAATAAAAATTTGAAGTAAAAACAGGGTCAACAAAAATAGAATTGTTCATAACAAAATATATCACTTGACTGGTTAATGATTTAATTAATTTAAATCGAAGTATTTGCACTTGTAGATGGTAAGAATCTAAAACAAACAAAAATGTTGGATATTTTAATCAATAGCACTACACTATTCTGACTGCATCCAAACTTGATACAATAATTTTGTGAATAAATAATGATTTCCCGGAACCATTAATAAAGCATTGGGGTTCCCTTTAAAATTACACATCAGAAGACGTAAACTGCGAGATGAATTCATTTCGTATATTCTCGTCAGTCACAAAGATACAAAATCTCAGTGTATATAAAGAGTTTTACAGCTGACATTTAAGTTCAAGTCAATCTAACTCACTAACAAACAAACTAATATATATAAACATACACACACACGACAAAAACTAAGTTTTTATGCATACTAATGTGTGATTATAAACAGAATCAAGGATTTTTAACACTTTATACCTATTTTTAAAGTGCATTTGAACTAACATGTCATCTGTTTATACATACTGAACTTGTACGTTTGTGACTGACAAGAATATACAAAATAAATTCAACTCAGTTTACGTCTTCTGATATTTTATTTAGTATTAATAAACTGTTTGATTTTGAGCAAATCATAATTCGAAATCGACTTTTCAATCAATTGTCTCAAACAGGGATGCTAATGATCCTGAGGATTTGAGTAATGCTTATAAAGTCTCAATTTCCAATGATGGTGATATTCCTGACTGTTAGTCCTCCACGTGGTGCATCCTGGACTAGGTGCCCCTAGGCATCTAGACTAATAACAACAGGGTCCGAGTGCACAGCGGTATAACTGGGCTTCCGCTACGGCGGGTGGGTGCGAACATACACCCAGGATACTTAAAAGGTATCTAAATGTATACGTATACCATATGTAGCCCTTGGACTAAGGGAGATAACCCTGACAAAAAATCAGGCGGCCTCGTCAATCTTAGCGAACAGTGGCGACGTCACAAGGATGCCGTCTACCAGCCAAGAAACTTTGTTATTCTTCCACGTTTGTCTACGCTTGTCAAGCCATCGAAATCGATCGTTCTACATGTCGTATAAATATGGGAAATAATGAAGAGGTGACCGCGTCACCAACCAAGATGATGATGATGATGATGTCTCAAACACAAAAGTGAAAGTTGTTAGGTTACAAAGACAAAAAATCAATCAAATATTTCAACTAAACCTCAACTCAATTGTTAACATCAGAATTTGCTACTTTTAGTTGTGCAACTTTATGCCATTCGTTTATTTTTCTGTATGTATTTTCGAAACAACATTTACATTGACAGCATCAAAATGTTAACGTTTCCAAATAGAAATCATTTGTATCATCCAGTGTCAAAATTAAATCGTCCACCGGTTCGAAGTTCGGTTGAGAAAAAAGAAGGATTAGTTAGCAAGATTGGCAACTTTTAACAATAGGGGGGAGGGTGCCCGCAAAGAAATAAAAGCAACTATCAAGCCAAACACAAAAAATTTAAATTTACTTTAAAAAAAATATATTTACACAATTAAACAGCCGTTAATATTGGCACTTCTATTACGACTTTGCCTACCTTCTTCTAGAAACAAGTTACAACTTGTTCAATTTTTGTAGACGTCAATTTTGCTCTTAAAAACAGTTCTAATTATAACCGAACAGCTGATTAGTCGCATAGAGTAAATATACAGCAGGGGCATTATTCGTCGATGAGTTTTGTGTAAAGAAATGTATATGTCATTAGATGCCTACAGGCATACACCCAAGATGCTAAAAAGGTATCTTAAAGTATACGTATACCACATGTAGCCGTTGGGCTAAGGAAGATAACCCTGACAAAAAATCAGGCGGCCTCGATAATCTTTGTAAACAGTGGCGACGTCACAAGGATGCCGTCTACCAGCCAAGAAACTTTGTTATTCTTCTACATTTGTTATGCTAATCAGGCCATCGAAATCGACCGTTTACATGATGACGTAGTTACCATCCACAATGAATGAATATATATATATATATTTATATTTATATATATATTTACATCAAATCAAATTTTTGGTTCATTGTCGTCACAATCAGCAATCCTATCGCCATCACTTTTGTTGTCACAATGGGAAGGCAACGCGTTGGGATTTTTCTCGCTGTACGACAACCAACGCAAATTCCAATCATAAGCAAAGTCATTCGTGTAGCCCAACTCAGTGAATAGCATTTGAAATAGTTGTCGCAAGAAGTCGTAATCCGGTTTGTCCTCAAAACGAAGCGACCGAGTATAGGACAAATAGGTAGCAAATTGAGCTAATTGGGGGTAAAACGTAGAGACACGATACAATGTTTGGCAAAGCATAAAGCACAAAGTCTTATTTATCATTGAATTATTTTTGAGGCTATGTGGTTTTACCTGGTCAAATAAAAAACTTTTTGAAAGTGAATTTGACAATTGCTATTATTATTTTATTGCAATTTAAAAAGAACATATGGTGCAACAAAATGATTCTATGTGTTCTCGAATAGTTCTTGGCCAAAATTGGCGTCGTCCACCTCAGCCACTATTTTGCCATCATCAGTTGTCCATTTCCAAAACCGCTTTTGCTGATCATTGGTAAAATATTCGAACACATGGAATCATTTCATCGATTGGTGTTCCTTCTTCAATTGTTGTTGTCTTATTGTTATGGGATGCTAATGACCCTGAGGATTTAAGTAAGTCTCAATTTCCAATGATGGTGATATTCCTGACTGTTAGTCCTCCACATGGTGCATCCTGGATAGGTGCCCCTAGGCATCTAGACTAATAACAACAGGGTCCGAATGCACAGCGGTATAACTGGGCTTCCGCTACGGCGAGTGGGTGCGAACATACACGCAGGATACTTAAAAGGTATCTAAAGGTATACGTATACCATATGTAGCCGTTGGGCTAAGGGAGATAACCCTGACAAAAAATCAGGCGGCCTCGTCAATCTTTGCGAACAGTGACGTCACAAGGATGCCGTCTACCAGCTAAGAAACTTTGTTATTCTTCCACGTTTGTGTTACGCTTATCAAGCCATCGAAATCGATCGTATAAATATGTCGTATAAATATGGGAAATAATGAAGAGGTGACGCCACGTCACCAACCAAAATGAATCTTATTGTTATCTTGTCGGCCCGGATACCTGGATTTTTGAAGTAAAAGGGCTTTGTAATATCATGTTGACAACTCAAAACAAACAAAATTAGATTTCATTTTGAAACAATATTAATTTGTCAAATGTTCTATTGTCAAAATTTGGCGTTTTACAAAATGAGCAACCACAATAAATGGAGCATTCAAAGCTTAACTTTCACAATTGCCCCGAAAATAATAGCAACAATAATTTTTTTTTAAATGTTATCCGGTCTAAACCTTGCGTTGTGTTCTTATTTTGAATCCTGGGACAAGTGAATTAGCAAGCCAAAGTATTAGGATAACAAGTAGCTCACTTAAACGCTAATCCGCCCAACACCCAAGCGCACAACAAATGGAGCATTCAAATCTTAACTTTCACAATTGCATCGAAAATAATAGAAACGATACTAGAAAAAAGAAGTGTTACCAGGACAAAATTTGCACAAAGCTTCGGCGGTAATATTTTGTTTGCACGAAAAAATGCGTTCATATTTTTGCGATTTGGTCGAAGCTCGGACGCCCTGCCAAGGGAGATTGCCACTCAGCAGGTAGACAAATACATAACCCAAAGATTCGACATCATCGCGTCTAGATGGTTCTAGTCAGAAAAAATAACACACACACACATACACAGACATAACACTAAATGGAACGGCAATCGTTTGAATCAGCTTGCGTTTTGGCCTCATTAGGAAAACAGTAGTTAAATCCAATGAATTGCATGATGCCAGAAATCATCATCACTATTGGGGATAAACCGGTTATTATTGCCCAGGATAGTTCCAAATTACCAAAAGCCTGCAAAACATCAACTTTTACACCGTGCACTTAAGAACGACACTTGAAATACATTAGGTAACGATCCATGTGCGTATTCATATAAAAAAATTATTTTTGTCTTTAGTATACATTATTTAGCATTTTAAAAGACAGTGAATGTTCCTTAAACTGTTGACATTATACAGCTTGTAACTTTTTATTTACATATTCATGTATTTTAGTTAATAAAATTATTTTTTAACGACTTATATGTTTTTGATTTAAGTTTTAGTAAATGGTAGTATTGCAAGAATCAATGTTGTTGTATATTATAATTAGAAATTATTTTTGTGAATAATATTACTTGATGTGTATTATCTTAGGTATGTATTAGTAAGATTTGGGTATGTCTAAGGTAAGTAACTAGAGCAGGATGCTACAAAGTAGCACAGTGCTTCCATTTTCGCATGTCAACCATCATAAATTGTATGCTGACTTTAAATGTTAATTACATTCTGAATTAAGCGCCTCCAGTAATCTCTGTGTACCGATTGCCAAGATTCGTGGACAATGGAATATAATTATTCGAAATACTGTGTGTGTGTGTGTCGGAGGTGGCCTAGCCGTACAATGCTCTACTCGAATTTGGACGAGCATTGGTTGAATCCCCACCACCGACACCAAATGTTGTCTACGATTGGCTTCACTAAAATGTCCACTCCTAGAAGATGTTTTACGTAAAACATTTAAACATGAGAAAAAACTTTGACCTAACGAAAAAAAGTATTTGCAACCAACTATCAACTATAGGAATGTTAATAATCTTGAGGATTTGAGTAATTCCGATGACTGTGATATCCTTGACTATTCGTCTTCCACGTAATCCATCCTAAACTAAATGCTCATAAATATCTAGACTAATAACAGCAGATATAACTGGGCTTTCACCGGACTTATGTTCAGTGAACGAGTCCTAGCATACACTTAAGATGTTTAAAAGATGTCTAAACGTATCCATTTACCATACGTAGCCTGTCAGGCTTGTGAATCCGTCAACCGACGTCAACCCCCCCAATTCCCCTGAAAAAGATCGCCTCGTCAATTCCTGTGAACAGTGGCATCGTCGCAAGTAAGCGGTTTTCTAGCCAAGTTCAACTCTCACCCAACAACCTCTTCGTATAAGAATTCGGAGATGTTATGCAAACTTGGAACTAATGAAATTTTGTTGCTGTTTTTTCCCAATATATCAACAAAAGTAGATAAAGCATACAATACAATTGTGTGTGTGTGTGTTGTATCGATCTTTGTCAGCCCCTTTTTGCATCACAACTGCTTCCACACAATCTCAACCAGCTCCTCTATGGGACTTGAAACTGTACCGTAAACATTGTATCGGTTTTGTGCTTGCTGGTTAATGGTGTTAGTAAAAGTGCGGTTATTTAACGATTTCTATAACATCTGAAATTTATATACATAGTCAGAGTGCTTATTTCAAACACACAATTTTTTCAATCAAATTTATGACATTTTTTATTTGCTCGTAAATTTTAGCATTGAATAATGCATTTTGTTTTAATAACTAAGTGCATATTGGAAAATGTGATCAAGGTTAAGTAATGATTGATTAAAACAAACCTGTGTTTAAATTATTTAATCTTTTTGTTCCGTTTTTACGCAATAAATTAACTTTTCAAATTTTCAATAAAAATATTTTGAGATTTAATTAATCCGTTGTAAATTAAATATGTGTGGTGCACATGTGTCTGGTTATGCAAACACACACGAGATAAAAATAATAATATATTGCACATTTCTAATTGAATAGTATTTATTTATAAATGAATTAGAAATTTTAAAAACAAAAATTTTCCATATCAATGGAAGTTTGGATATGGCTTCAAGCTGGTATTTCTTACTTCAACAATTTAAAAAGCCTTTTGTACAAAGTAGTAAATTTTTACGTGTAGTCTCGTTGTCCAGCACAAAACTCGAAATGGGTGGCCATGGGTTTGAGTACCACTTGCTGAAAAGTGTTTCGTGTGACCATTTAAGAATAATAAAGTAAATTAATGTTTCCTACAGACAAAAGTTTAAAATGTTGTATACTGGGATGCGAATCATTTTGACGATTTGAATAATATAATCAAAAAACTTAATTTGTGAATATTACCATTATATATATATATATATATATATATATATATAGTGGTCTAGCGACAAAGCGCTCAACTAATACTTGCGTGAGCCCAAAGACCTCTTACCACTAACTTGCAACTCTATTGTGCGTGTCTATACTTTCATTAAACAACACACACACACACATGTACTTACCAATACCTTGGTGTGCATTCAAACTAGCATACCGAGCAGTGCCAGTAAGATGTTTGTTTATTTTGGAAGGAATGTGATTGTGAGTTCTAAAATCGCGATATCTTTTGGCCAAACCGAAATCAATGAGGTGAATAGTGTTTCCTTTGAAATTCAAACCCATCAAAAAATTATCCGGCTTCATATCACTGTTACAAATACAAATGCAAATACACGCATGCAGTAATAGTGACTGCATAGATGTAGTATACACCTGAATTTTGCTTATTTATGTTAAAATTATAAAGTTACACAAACAATAGATATTTTTCTCTCTATCTTGTTCCATTTATAACATATACAACAATAACTGGCAAAATAATTATAGATTTATTTACATTTACTCATTTTTCAACTACCGCTCAACACCCTAATAATGGTAAGAGCACTCTGGTTGCTCCAAATAATTTAAATTAAGCCTGTTAAATTTCATTCATTTTGGTTGATGATGTGGTCACCCCTTCATTATTTTCCGTATTTATAGAGCATATTAAACGATCGATTTCAATAGCTTGATAAACGTAGCAAACGTAGAAAAATAACGAGGTTTCTTGTAAACTCCTGATTTTCATCAGAGTTATCTCCCTTAGTTCAACGACTATATATATATATATCTTACGATACCTTCTAAGTACCCTGGATGCATGCTTACACCTACCCGCCAAAGCGAAATCCCAGTTATATACGCTCTGTACTCAATCCCAGCTGTTATTAATCTAGATACCAATAGGTACCTAGCCCAGGATGCACCACGTGGAGGAGGAACAGTTACGAATATCACCATCATTGGAATTGAGACTTTATAAGCATTACTCAAATCCTAAGAATCATTAGGATCCCCACAGCTCAATGTACGTCTATTACAGTATTTATGCTGTCTATAATAATTATTATTATTTATGTATTTACTAATAACACAAAACTCACCGATGAATAATGCCTCTGCTGTGTATATACTCTATGCGACTAATCAGCTGTTCGGCTATAATCAGAACTGTTTTTAAGCAAAATTGACGTCCACAAAAATTGAACAAATCTTCGACCGAAGGACCAAGCAATTCGAGAACTAGGACATTGTAACACCCTTCTGTGCCGAACCATTTCACATGCGGTATGCCGACTGTTAGAACAAAGATTGGATGTTTAAAAAATAGTGAGAATAAGCCTATCGTGGAATTGCTGAACGCTCAACACAAACTGCACTAAATATATATGTTAAATTATACTAATTTTGTAAACGATTGAAGAAAACGAAATACTGTATAAGTAACACCAAAACCATAAGGTCTATTGAGAAAATTCATTGAAAAAAACTGCCTATGCTGTTTACAGAAATAAAATTTTAAAATAATTCGATTGGTTCCATATTTTAAAAAATACGGATTAAAATAATTAGTAATTATGTAAACTCGTTAATATTTATTTTTATTAATTATTACTCTTCTTAATTAATTTATTATTATTATTATTATCGCAAACAAAACAGTTGTCAATGTTTTCAAATCACATGCCAATGATCTCGTAACGATCAGTCATAATCAAAAATCAATAGTTGGTCAACCAATCAATCAATTAATTGGTGATATAATCACCTCTTTATTATTTCGATGTTTCTAAAACATCATCATCATCATCATCAACGAGGGTAAACATCCCTCACCGGTTATTATCACCCAGGGTAGTCCAAATACTAAAGCATATTGGGCAACTGCTTAATATGTGAAAAAATATGTAAGCCTAACAAACATAACAAATAACGAAGTTTCTTGACTGATACTGAGACGTATAATTGGGACGAGACTGTTGTACAAAGAGATTAATGAAACTGCCCTATTTCTATTTGTCAAAGTTGTCTCTTAAAAAAATTGCTATATATGGTATATATATATATATATATATATATATATATATACTCTTTAATATTTTTCGAGTGCCAAAGGTGTACGTTTGCACCCATCCGGCAAGGCGGAAGCTTAGTTATACTGCTGTCTATGCAGTACCTAATCCGTATTAGCATGAGTTTAAAAAATAACACGTGGAGATCATTAACAGTTCATCAGTTGTTAGTCTAGTTCAAGAAACAAAATAAACAAAAAAATTACACAAAGCAATTATCACAAACCAAAGACAAAAAAACGTAAGTCAGTGTTTAATACATAAGGTTTGTTTTCATTTTTACCTGAATTGATTAACAAGCTTAATATTCAAAAAATAATTAAATAATAACACAATCCATCATGTTTCTATCTGCCAAACAAAACTGTTAAAAGCGAAGTATCTTATATGTAAGCCTTTCCAATAATTATCAAACCATTAATAAAACAAAACTTAACGTAAAAACTACTCTTAAGTAGTTTAATCCGCTAAACATAATTTATTAAGTATTTGAAAAGTATATATAAATAATTAGTCGAAAACATTTAAATTAAATAATAATTAAACATTAACCAAGTTAATAAAATAACCAAATAATATTACACTGCATTAACAACAGTCAGTTACCTCCATCCTGAAGCTGTCTATAAATTTTATTTTCATAGGGTAACTGGGGGTGTTTTGATTGTATACATTCCAACTTTACAGCAGCTAATTCTCCAGTGTGCACTTCTGAAGCTAAACGTAAAAATAAAAGAACATTTATATATTTTCATTAATAAATAATCAAATAAAAAATGCAAAGCTGAAAATAAAAATAACATCTAATCAAATTTATATATCACCATACTTTTTAATATAAAGCACGTTTTATAATGCCATTAATTATTTCAAATAAATAAAAAAACCACCTTTTGAATCTCCAGAATCGTCATATATATATATATATATATATATACATATATATATATGCCGGGGTGGTCTAGCAGTACAGCGTTCGAATTCGGACCTCGGTGGACATGGGTTCGAATCCCATCGCCGGCACTAAAAATGTGGGCCCACGTTTGGCTTCGCTAATTGTCCACTGCTGAAAGATGTTTCTCGTAAAACATTCAAAGTAGAAAACATAAAATAAAATAATATAATATATATATACATCCATTTCAAAAATTAACACAAAAAATTATAAGAGTATTAAAATGTGAGCTAAAAAGCTATATACATATATACATATATATATATATATATATATATATATATATATATATAGGCAATAAATTTTTAAATAACATTATTTACACACTATAAAAATGCTATTAGTGGGCTACATTTAAAAAAATTGTATGACGTCGATACATAGGTTGGCAATACGATACCTAAACTTTAATTATTTCTAGTTAAAAAATTTTTAATATTAAAATGTGTATTTTATTTATAAAAAATGTATTTCAATTTTATTACATTTTTATTTTTACAAATGAAATAAATGCTTACATAAAGACATGCAAATTTACATATTTTTAAAGTTAATAATTATTCTATTTTAAAAATAATTTAATGTACATTTTTTAAAACAAATATTTTTCTAAAAAAATTGTAAAAATATTAAACAAGTTCAACATATTTTCAATTTTTATTTTACGTTAAATTTTGCAACTTTTACTCTTTTTTGTTCACTTCATACGTATATTTAGTAAAAGGTAATCGTCGTTAGTTTGACTGTCTAATATTTTTTTTAAATCGATTTTTCTTATTTTAATGGTGTAAATGTCTATATAATTGCTCTCTCTATATATAACAAAAACGTGCTTAGTCTGTAGAAACGTTTTGTGAATTGAATATTTTAAAATTATCTGCATAGATTCCTAATCAAAAAGTATGTTTATTTTATTTATACAAAATTAAGCAAAACTTTAAGAAAAACATCTAAACTTAGTAAACAAAGAAAATGTAAAAACATGGTATTGGGTTTTCGAAAAACGGATAATTTTGCTGAATTTAATTTGACAATCTTTTGTAATACATATTCTATTAAGTTGTAAACAAAGATTAAGATAACTGGAGTTTTGTAAAAAAAGTATAAATGTTATTTTTGATTTTAGAGGAAGACAAATTTTAAAAATGTATGTAATGATTTTACGAATTTCGGATTTAACGTTTTAGAGTCATGTATGATGTGAATTTTGCTAAAGATTACAATTATTTTACAAAATAAGTTACATACGTGTCTTGTCTACATAGTTGTTGTGATAAAATGTTTGAAATTACGTAAATGGATTTATACTAACCACTGTTTAAGCAGTAAGAAAGTTTTTAAAAATTTTAACAAATTATTTCAGTTGTTATTTCAACAAAATGCTTCAGAGTAGTGAAAACATGGCCAAAATCATACTCACACTTTAGAATTGGTAATGTTTTTCAGTATAACTTTCCATTTACTATAGGTTAAATTTATTTAAACTGCATAAACCTTGTTAACCAAAAAACCCACCTTCGTACATTTGATTCTATACAGCCCGGATTTAAACGTTATTAATTTTGTTTTGGGTTTTTAAAAGATAGGGTAACAAAAAGTAAAATAAGTATTACTTATGGAGAATACCATTTATGCTATAAGAAAACGAGTTTCAAAGGATTTTATTGGTACCTTGATAGTCTCAGATTTAGAACGGTTTACAGAAATTATAAATAGAAGTGAATGTTACTTAAATTGTTGACATTATAAAGTTTCTACTTTTCTTTATGCATTGATGTACTTGGCCAATAAAATTCTTTTTTCAACAAATTATAAAGTTGTTTTTCACTTTTAATAAGCACAGGTATTATGATTTATTGCTAGAACGAGTGATGTATATTATAATTATGTTTTTTGCAATATATATATATATATATATATATATATATATATATATATATATATAATTATATATATATATATATAATTAGTAAAGTATTACCTAATGTATTTATTAATAAGTGTTAGATATGTCCAAGTAATAAGTGCTAAATATTATCAAATATGTTAGTAGATTGAACATGACTTTTGAATATACCTTGATTTTGAATTTTTTTCTTTTTCTAGCCTATGTAATTTAACCTTACTTTACTTTTTTGGACTGATGTTATACACTTGCTAATTGTATTGTATTTTTAATAATTGTACATATTTTTGTGTGTGCTGAAAGCTACTTCTACTGAAGTATCCAAGCCAATAACCATAAATAAATCAATAAAGGAATCAATTACAGGGTTTAAAATGGTACTTGTCAGTGAACTCTTATTTTTCAATTTGTGCTATTTTAACTTGAAAGTTATATTTTTTTCAACTAAGTAATTATGTTAAAATAATATGGACTATCGATACCTAAAGTTAATTGTGTTTTCACTTTTTTATAATTATAAATAGTTAAGTGTCTTGGAATTTTTGGATAAATTGCATTCAAATGGGTAAATGGTGATAGTCACACTTAAAAATTTTATACATATTAAACTAAAAACATAAATGGATTACGCAACACAAATTTCAAAAAAAATAATTTTGTTTACATAAGTTTATAAGTGTTTACATAACCCAGCACACGTCACTTCATACACTATATATTAAAAAAATTGATCAGTTTTCATATTTTATATGTATGGAAAATTTAACATTAATTATGGTGTGAAAAGATCAAAGAATATTTTTAATTACTTTACCTTTCATTTTTGTTTTATTAACCTATCTAACATTAAATTTGAACTTTTGACCTTGGCACAATTTTGAACATTTATCTTGTGTGATTACGATGAGTTTAAATAATGGAAACTATTTCTTAAGTGCTAAAAATTACGAAAAAATCAAAAAAAGTCATAAATTGGGTTTGACTGTTGATAAAATAGCGGATTTAATTGAAGTAAGTACAAGAACTGTATACCGTGTATTAAAGGATCATACACGTCCAAGAACACCAGGAACAGGACCTGTACCATCAACCAGTAAACGGGATGATACTTTTATTATCACCAAACTAAAAAGAAACAGAATGAAGCCAATTCAACAAATTCAAAAAGAAGAATTATCTAATTTTTCATATTCACTTATCCGTAATCGGATGAAATCGGCCAATCTGCAGTTAAGGAAAACGCTAAAAAAGTTTCCTTTAACTGCAGAACATAGAAGAAAACGTGCGGAATTTGCCAAAACGTATGAAAACCGTCCATTATGTTTTTGGAGATCTTTATTTTTCACAGATGAGTGTGCTTTGAAATATGAACCATGGGCAGTGCAGTCCACGGTCATTTGTGGTCCCGATTTTCCTCAAGATAACAATTGCATTGTTAAAAAGGTTGCCCATCCATCATGTCTTCATGGATATTTTGGAATCAAGTACGGGCAACTACCAAAATGGAGCCAAACAAGTAGCCATCTAAACAGCTCAGAATTTGTCGCTATTTTTAATGAATTTTTCAAGTCTGAACTACGACAAAATGCTTCAGGACATTTGGTGGTTGTTCAAGATAATGCTCCAGTGCATACATCCAAAAAGGTAACTTGGTTTTTATCATAATCTAAAAATTAACGCATTCTTTTATTGTTTAGACCAAGGATTCATTAAATAGCAAAAAGCTGAGCTTTGTTCAATTGCCTCCATACAGCCCGGATCTCAATGTAATTGAAAATTTTTTCAGTTATCTTAAACGCGAGGTGAATAAGACGGAAAATCGAGGTACACTCATGGAAAAAATTAACTACGTATTGGACAATCGAATTCCACAGAATTATATCAATAATTTGGTCGATTCTTATCCAAAACGGTTATACTGTATATAAATATCTGTATTTATTTGCAAATTCCGTTTTAAACTATTGATAACTTTCATTCATAAATACAATGTGTAACATTTGTAATTGCAGTTGTACAGTATAATAATTATACTATTATAAACAACCAGTAATATTTTTTATGTTAAATAAATCCAGTGAACATGTACACATACACATTCATGTAATTTAAATATACGTTTGTTAAAATGTACAGATCTAAATAGCAACCGCTATAATCACAGTATTAAAAAGCATAGTTAAACATTACATGTTTACAATTACTAATATCCCAAACCCTCAAAATCATATTCTTATACAAAACCTCTCAATATAATAATCTGAGTAAATTAAACGTGCATAAAACTAAATACACTAGCAGTTAGTCTCATATATGTACGTAATTATAAATTGTAACACTATAAGGTTGTACAAAACTATCCCGAAAACGATGCTAACCTCCTCCGTCTATACCAATAAGTTAAAATAAAAAACATAACAATCCAAAATGACATGCTAAAATTGTGCCAACCCCACATTACCATATATCATTACAATGTAATTTAAATAACTCAGTCATTCTAACACTAACACCAGCATATAATTATAAATCACTATAAAAAGTGTCATTAAAATTTAATAACACTTTAAATAACAGGAAAATAAATTGTAAAAATTTCAAATTTACCCAAATAAATATCACCAAAAGAACCAGCACCAATTTTACGTTTCAATCTAAATTGATTAGAATTATAACTATCTGGAACACTTGTTTCTTTTGAAAACATTTTTGTCAATAAAACAGTAATATTTTTAAATCAATAAAAAATATTTTGAATAATTCTACAACAAAAACAAAAGTTGTTATATATAAGAATCATGAATATATATATATATGCAAAAATTAAAAATGTCAATTTAAAATAAAACAAATTGATAGCAAAAAAGTTACAGTAAACAGTAAATCTGTCTTTATTATGTATTACAGAATAAAAATTTATTAAGATTTAATTTTTAAGAAAAGTATTAAAATAAAAACTTAATCGTTTATTTTAACATTAAAACTCTTTCTCAATATCAACTTACAATAACATAAACTATACAAAATAACTGATTTTAAATCAGGATTGGAGATTGACCACGAGTTGAGTAGGCCAAAATATCCTTTAGTACTCGGTTCTCAAATTGTCTCAAATTACCAGAGGAGATATAAGATAGAGGGTAAGATAAAAAAGATCTATCACAAAAAAATATTTTGAAATTAAGACAAAAATCAAGGTAGATAGTGAAACAAAAATTATGGAAAGTGAGCAAAAATAATAAATATACAAAGATAATAATAAAATAAACTTTGTATTGCAATGACAAAATGCTGCAATCATTTTCAAAAATTATATATATATATATATATATATATATATATATATATATATATATATAACTTTTGTAAACATTCATGCCTAATGTGTAAATAATTAGCATGCATAACAATTAAATTAATTTAGTATACATCACTTTAAAAATTAAAATAAAAACCCAATTAAAAAATGTTAAGTACAATAGCTTACCATTATATAGGGGCATTAGGAAATTGTAAACGACCTTAAAAGCATTTTAAATTGTTTACATTAATTTTATCATTCATTTTACAAAAAAATACTTTTTTAAATTATATATAATTTTTTTATTATAAATAAAATAATTTATATTTTATATTATTTTTTAAACGTTTTTAGTAAAAACGTTTCCGGCAATTTCTAATAAATATTAAACGCAGAAAAACAAAAGTATAAAAATACAATTTTCACCGTTGTTAATGAAAATAAAAATGTAACTTTTTAATTATTGTTAGATTTTAGTACATTAAACTAACAAAATAATAGGTAAAATTTGTAAGCTGTAGTTTAGTTTTTATTGTTTTAATTAAATGTTTTTTTAAAATTTAATTATAACGTAAATATAACTACAATTAAAGCACAAAAACTATTATTAAATTATATATATATATATATACCTATCTATCAATTATTTTTGTTAATACAATATTTTAAAAAGATTTATACTCGCTCCCCCACCTTATACCACCTCAGACAATTATCTACTCTACTCCCTCCTCTCTTCTATAAGGGCATAATACACAAATTTTTTAAGTTTACCTAACAAATTATCTGAATTACAATAATTAGTTAAAACCATTTTTCTACACATTCTATTGATTTCAGAAACTTGGCTTACATATGACATACTAGATAGTGAAATACTCCTAGCAGGATATAGAATAGCTTAACAAGACTCAAGTAAGGGCAAGTTTGGAAGATGTCTTTTTTATGTCCATAAAGACATATCTTATTGCATTGTGTGTTTACATGGAAGCATTTATCAGGGAAGATATAATTCTGTTTATCTGGATTTAGGTTCTTATTCTATTTTCCCTATATTCTACCGTCCCCTCAAAAAGCTCCAATGAGGCTTTCGTATCAAAACTAAAACATTGTCTTTCTCTTCCTTCTAGATACGGCATCCTAATGGGAGATTTCAATTGTCCTTTTATTAACTGGCGGCCTTTCTCTGGTTCTAACTCATTTAAAAATGTATTTCTGAATCTTAGCATCAAGCATACTTTCACACAGCATGTTCTACCACCTAGTAAATATAAGCTCGGTTCCTCTTTTTCACGTCTTCTTCACTCCAGCATCCGATTTTAGAATAGCCGACTTTGGAAAATTTCGTCAATTCATCGCATCCGCCAACTGGGATCCTTTATATAGAAGTAACTTAGAACAGACTCACCCATACTTTGTTAAATTAATCAAGGAAGGTATCAATAAGTTTGTTCCATTTTGGATCCCTTCTCATACTAAACCCAAGCTCCCTAGGAAAATCGTCCGTTTAATCTAAAAACAAAACAGGCTTTTTTCCTTTATAAATCTGTTAAACCTCTTTGTTTCTATTATAACTATATTTTAATCAAAACTCGATAGTTCAGTGCAATTAAATCTTATAGGGATATTGTGGTACATAAACTTCTACTTAAATCTATAAACAATAAAAGTACTCTATTTAAATTTATTAAGGATAACCGCGCCTCCAAAATTTTACTACCCTGTCTAAAAAATAACAAGAGTTTATTATTAACTAGACCCCAGGCTTGCAATAGTTTTAAAGATTATTTTAACTCGGTGTTTTAAAAGACTGAAACTCCCCCTCCCCATTATCAATATTCAGCCCTCGCTGTTAGTCATTTTATTCTAAATATTTAAGCAGTTCTTATGCAGTTCATAAAACTCAAATATTCCTCCTGTGGTGCTAATGGGCTATACTCCAGAGTTCTAAAGGAATGTGCTGAGATACTGGCATCTCACTTAACCCATATCACCGCCCTCTCCTCAAATTCTAGTTGTCTTCTACTCACCTGGAAATTAACATTAATAAATAGGGCTCTAGATTCATTATTGACAGCTATAGACCGATTAGTGTTTTTTCTATTTTAAGTAAAATAATGAAGCGGTTAATTAAAACTCATTTATTAGATTTTATCACTAAGTGCAAAATAATCAACCCTGCAACATGGTTTTATGCTCTATAGGTCTTGTCTTACTAATTTAATAACTTATACAAAGCCATCAGTAGATACTACTTATTTTTACTTTGCAAAAGCGTTTGACAAAGTATCCTACGATCTATTTTTAAATAAGCTAAGATCAATTGGCATCACTAGGCCAATCCTTGCTTGGATTTCAGATTTCCTTACCAATCGCTCTTTTAGTGTCTGAATTAGTACAGATTTATCCCCTCCTTGCCAGATTATTTCAGGTGTACCCCAAGGTTGGTACTAAGATCTTTATTGTTGATTATATTTATCGATGATTTACCAGCAGTAATTCAGTCCAACGTTCTGCTTTATGCAGATGATCTTAAGATCTGGGGTTCCGACCCTGATTTACTGCAGGTCAACACTACTAACATCTATGAATGAGCTGTCAAAAACTTTCTTCCACTAAATTTAGTTAAGTGTAAGCATATATCCTTCGGTAAACTATCCGGAAACATCTTCTCGACGCCTCATCACCACTGCCAACTGATAGAATTGGTAAAGACTATAAAGGGTCTAAAAGTATTAATGGACTCTGCGCTTAAGTTCACAAGTCATCACACTAGAGCAATTCAAATTTGGTACCGGTTAATTGAATTCTTCAAAAGGAATTTAAGTAGCCTCTACCCTGGATGTGTTCGTCTGTAATATATGCTTTATATCAGGCCGCACTTGGAACACTGTTAGTTTTTTATTAATTAATTTTATAAATATATTAAAACGTTTTAAATAATTTAAGTTTGAATATTGCATGCAGTCATTGTTTCTACTATAATAAATTTTTTAAGTACAAAATAAGTTTTAAAATGTTAAATTATTTTATCTTGAAAAATTAAAATAACTGTATAACCTAAATAATTGTCATTTCATTAAAAATAATTAATCGTAAAATGAACAAAATGTATAAGTTGTAAGCAATAATTTTATTTAAAAGTTAATTTTTAATTTATAACAAAGCGATTTGTGTTTTATTGGAATACCATAGTAATTAACAATTGAATTATACTCGCAAGATGAATATGCTCGTTTACATAAATAAAAAATTAATTAATCGATAATAAGATATGTTGATGCGTTTAGAACCATAGAAAGTTTATGTCAATTGATAAAATTGATTCCATTCATTTATATTTTGTATATTTAATGAGTCAAGTTAATATTGAATAAATAACTATTTTCAAATAAATGCCATAATTTTGTATTAATAAATTAAATGTACACAATTTGCAAAAATAAAATGCAAAAAGTAAGCACGAAACATAAAGACAGTATAAGCAAATCTATAAAATAAAGATATAATTATTATTACAACTTAAATGCATCACGGAAACATTTTTTAGCAAATTAACATTTTAGTGAAACCAAACAGGGGCTTGCATGTTGGGCCAGTAGTGGTACTAAAACCTATACCCACCCAAGTTTGATCCAGTACTATGCCATCACTGACGCAGCGCAGCCATAAACTTTTTAAAATGATTATATTTGTCGCACCATAAGGTCTATGTGAAAACCTGAATTTATTTCTTGGCAAGATCACTTATGTCAGACAAATTGACAGGAACGCATGTAGTTAATACACATCATCACTTTTTAAATATACAAATTTTATTACTACAATTTTAACTAATAGAAATCGTTTCAGTACTGGTCCAAATATTTGGAGTAGGAGTGAAAGAGAAAATAAAAGAACCAGTAGATAAAATATATTTTTGACCAATTAGATATTTAACAAAGCCAAGCGAGAGCCTGAACTTAGTGGCGGTGGTAAAACTCAAATCCATAAACACCCAGTTTCAAGTCAAACATTCATTCATTTAGGTGGGTGACGTGATCACCTCTTCATTATTTCCCATATTTATACATGTAGAACGATCGATTTCGATGACTTGACAAGCGTAGACAAACGTGGAAGAATAACAAAGTTTCTTGGCTGGTAGACGGCATCCTTGTGACGTCGCCACTGTTCGCTAAGATTGACGAGGCCGCCTGATTTTTTGTCAGGGTTATCTCCCTTAGCCCAAGGGCTACATATGGTATACGTATACATTTAGATACCTTTTAAGTATCCTGGGTGTATGTTCGCATTCACCCGCCGTAGCAGAAGCCCAGTTATACCGCTGTGCACTCGGACCCTGCTGTTATTAGTCTAGATGCCTAGGGGCACCTAGTCCAGGATGCACCACGTGGAGGATTAACAGTCAGGAATATCACCATCATTGGAAATTAAGACTTTATAAGCATTACTCAAATCCTCAGGATCATTAGCATTCCTCACATTCTATCCACATCTACCGCAAAAGCATATATATATATATATCATTTGCACGTTATTAGAAATTTGAATAACATTATTTAAAAATGTATTTAATCACTAATTCCAAATAAACACGCAGTAAACCACGTTACGTATAATTGCATTACAGCATACTATTAATATAATGGTAACACACTTAGGTATACGTAAGCAATAATGAACAAAGACCAAAATAAAAATTGATACACATACATATACATACCACTTGTGGAATATTGACCTATTTTTAGGTAATCATTATTTACATTTTTGTATGACTCAAGATTACATCTGGCAAGTGATGTTTACAAAACTACAAACTATATAATTGTGTCACTTAACTAGAATTTCAATTTTGAAGTACTTTGTTTAACATTTCAAAATCTGTAAATATGAATCGAAACGACGTTAACAATATGCAAAACTTTTACAAAGACAATCAAAAAGATAAGAATATTCCTAACCAAAGCAACAAATGTTGTTGGCAAAGCCACATCTTCATTTATTTTAAATTCGCATAGCATTCCCAATTCCTATACAAAGAGGATCTTAGAGGCAAATTGAACTTGGAGGGGGATAAATGAAAATTATTGCAACGGTAGTGCTTACATAAATTAACAAGGTAACATTCTCCGAAAAAATTGGGGGAGGGGTGGTGGTGACGGATCTACAAGACTAACCGGATGCATATGGTAAAAGAATACCGTGCGATACTTATTAAGTATCTTGGATGTATGCTAGCACCCATTCACTGAGCGGCAGTCCAGTAAAAGCCCAGTTATACCGCTGTGCACTCAGCCCTGCTGTTATCAGTTTATATACCTATGGGCACCTCATTCCGAATGCACCACATGGAGAAGAAACAGTTGGGAATAATATCATCATTGGAATTTGAGAATCTATTAGCATTACTCAAATCGTTACATAAATCAATGTCGATTCGTGCCGTTTAGAGGAAAATAAATTCCAAAAACAAAATATAGATTACATGGAACTACTAAATAAATCAATCTACTATAATACTATTTACACTAACTCAATATTAATTAAAAAACACTTAAAATAAAAATAAATATTCAAAATCAAACATGTTTCTTTTCGATTAACAAAAATTACTCATGTATGCTACCTACAAATGTATTTCATATTTAATTTCTAACAAAACCTGGTAATAGTTAAACTATGTAATGATCTGTTTAAAGTTGACACTTTTTTGTAAATCTAAAAATCACACGATGTTCATGAAAAAACCCAAAAATCTTGTCCTGTGGTAGGTACGATATCAATTCAGTGATTTCCGAATGTTATAATGCCCATTAACCACTAAACATAAACAATAAATGTTTAAAATATAGAAACTTTGCATACTCCAAAAACATTACTGTATGTACAATATCCAAGCACAGATAAATACGAAAAACAAAAATGCAACAATTAAAATAACATTTATTTGATACAATTAGTTTAATACATAATGGTATTACTGAAGTGTAACAAAAGCCATAATCAACACAAACGTTCTTCAATTATTATAAAATTTGGGATGCTGATAATCCTGAAGATTTGAGTAATGCTTACAAAGTGTCAAATTTCAATGACTGTTCCTCCTCCACATGGTGCGTCCTGGACTAGGTGCCAACAGTCTTCTAACTAATAACAGCAAAGACCAAGTGCACAAAGGTATAACTGGGCTTTCAGTAGATTGATAGTATACACCCAAGATGATTAAAAGGTATCTCTCTACCATCTGTAGCCGGTCAGTCTTGTGGATCCGTCAACCGATGTCAATCTCAAAGAAGATCGCCTCGTCAATTACTGTCAACACTGGCGTCGACGCAAGAAAGCGATCTTCTAGTCAAAAAACTTCATTTATCCCCCAAGTTCAATTCGCATCTGACAACCTCTTCGTATAGGTATTCAAAATGCTATGCGAACTTGGAATTAATGAAGAGGTGACCACCAACTTATGTCAATGATTGTACAATGAACAAAACTTAGATTCATAGTAAGGTCGCTCATCAATCGGAATTTTAATCTTGATATGAACAACCAAAACAATACAAATGGTTGAAACCAATTAGCGAGACAGTTGATACTAATAATCCTAAAGATTTAAGTCATACCTATAGTCTCAATTTCTAATGATAGTGATTTTCCCAACTTTGACCTGCACGTAGTTCATCCTGGACTAAGAGCACCTGAGCACATCAGGGACCAAGTGCAGTGGTAAAACTAGACATTCATTTAGGAAAATAGTTAAAAACATACACCAAGGGTAGTTAAAAAGTGTCTTAAGGTATGCATATACCATTAGGACAAGAAAAATAACCTTGATAAGGAAGCAAACAGCCTCGTCCGTTTTTGCAAACAATGATACCGTCACAAGGATGCTATCTACTAGCAATAAAACATTTCATTTTTATTTTGGTTAGTGACATAAACACCCTTCATTATTCTCCATATTTATACAGTCTATAAAACGATCGACTTCGATGGCTTGATAAGCGTAACAAACGTAGAATAAAGAAGTTTCTTGGCTGGTAGACGGCATCTTTGTGACGTCGCCACTGTTCGCAAAGATTGACAAGGCTGCCTGATATTTTTCTCAAGATTATCTCCCTTAACCCAAGGCCTACATATGATATACCTTAAGATACCTTTTAATCACCTAGGGTGTTTGCTTGCACCCACTCACCAGAGCGGAAACCCAGTTATACCACCGTGCACTTGGTCACTGCTGTTATTAGTCTAGATACCTGTTGGCACCTAATCCAGGATGCACCATGTAGAGTACGAACAGTCAGGAATATCACCATCACTGGTAATTGAGACTTTATAAGCATTACTCAAATTCTTAGAATCATTAACATCCCATGAAATGTCGTTACACTTATCAGACTATTAAATGTGATCCTTTTATAAGCAGTAAAAATATAAAAATAATGAAGATGTGACTACGTCATTAACTATGATGTAAATAAAAAATTTGATTCCACACAGCTCCACTCACTGGCCAAAGTTGTATTAAAAAAACCCTATTATTTGAATCTATAACAGTCAACCACTGCTGTAATATGCATAAATCAAAAATTAGAAAACATCGATAAAGAAAAGAAATTATTGTAATAATTATCACAAATCACATAAAGTTACCAATTACACCATTCCATGGCACAGTTAAATTAAAATAGTGAAAATTAACAAATCAAAATCTGTTTGTTGAAAAAATCGAACGAAAGATCCAATTTTACTATTTCAATGCCAAACTCAAAGCCAGAATTACGACAAATGCAATGATCAAAAGTAGAACCATGCAAATGCACTTTTTGCGTCGAGCTGATTTTTTATTTTTGGTAGCTTGAGTCAATTTTTCGTTGCCGGCATGTACCTAGAACGAAGGAAGAAAAGAAAAAGCTACAAACGTGCTTGTTCATTGTGACTGGTTACACCGTCACTTTCATATTTAATGATCGTACATAATGCGGGGTGGTCTAGGGGTACAGCACTCGACTTGGACCTGGTAAACATGGATTCGAATCCCACCACCGGCCCACGTTCGGCTTCGCTAACCATGCCCACTTCTGAAAGATGCGTTTCGCGTCAAAACATTCAAAGCAGTAAAAATAAAATAACAAAATTTATTTTGGTTGGTGACATAATCACCTCTTCATTATTTTCTATATCTATAAGGCATAACCAACAATCGACTTCGATAGCTTGATAAGCGTACCAAACGTAGAAGGATAACAAAGTTTCTTGACTGGAAGACGGCATCCTTGTGACGTCGCCACTGTTCGCAAAAATTGTTGAGGCCGCACCTAGTCCAGGATGCACCACGTGGAGGACAAACAGTCAGGAATATCACCATCATTGGAAATTGAAACTTTATAAGTATTACTCAAATCCTCAAGATCATTAGCATCCCAAAAAAATAAACATAATAAACGAAGGGGTATAGCCAAGTTTCGTTGGTCGTAGATGGCATCCTTGTGACGAAGCCGTTGTCTGACTTTTCGTCAGGATTGTTTTCATTAGCCCAACGGATATATATGTAATGAATATACCTTAAAATACCTTTTAAATATCCTGAGTGTATGTTTGCACTCATTCGTTAAAACGTAAACCCAGTTTTACCTCTATTCTCTCTGTCCCTGCTTAAGTGCACATAGTTCGGAATGCACCACGAGGAGGTGACAGTCAGAAACATCACCATCATTGAAAATTGAGACTTTATATGTATTACTCACATCCTCCGGATCATCAGCACGCCTTGCCACTAATTAATCCGATATAATTTTCACTACAAGGGCATTAATGTTAGATTAAGTAAGAGTAGATAAGACCTGTTAGTCATAAACAATTTTGGAAAAATGTAAACAAACTGACTCGGTGTAATCAAAACAAACGTATAAAATAGCATTTAAAACGTTTTTGAAAAGCCTAATTCGGGATTGCATGACAATCTGTCCCAGCCTTATCGGTATAATAATTGTACCTCAACTACTGCACTTGGTATTGGTGAAATTGTTGCACAAAATAAAAAAAACACACACACATTTGTTCTAATCCAAATCATTATTTATTAGAACATCTCAATAGTATCAGCTAGTTGCTAGGTCAAAAGGTTTAAGGTTTACAAGACCAAACTTCATTATTCGTTTAGATTTAGGCAACCGAGCATATATGTATATATATATATATATATATATATATATATATATATATATATATGAAATCGACTAGCAGAGCAATTGGCTACATGTATCATCGACCTAATCAAAATACCAAGGTCAAATGTCAGATTAATTTAAATAATAAATCCACCAGGAGCACTGTACAGCTATTTTATCCTTATTTAGAATCATCATCAGTCTCCCACATGAATTTAAACCCACGCCCTATCTGGTGTCAGGCCAATGCTGTAACCACGGAGCTACGGATGGTTCAACTATAGTGAATCTGATCAATGCTAATTGCCTAGTGTCTTCAAATGCTGTACGTTACTACCCCTAACAAGTAAATGAATGATTCCTTTCATTAGGAATTTTACCCTACAGGTCCTGGCATACTGCAAAGCTTTAATAGCCTACATGACACGACTCGGGTATGTGTATTAATGGGTTTTTTTGGGTTCACTTAAGTTGACATAAATAATACTAATTAAAATCTAATTTACATAATAAAAAGTAATCTAACACAACCAACTTTGTTCAATAGTGAAACCCTTTGTCTCTCAATCTAACATTTCAAACCTTGAAGCAAACGTTCCATCTGAGCAGTACTATAGAGCCCCTACCGAACGTAATAGTTGCTTTTTTAGATGCAACAGTGGCCAAACACACAACGTACCTGTTCGTAAGCAACTTCCACATTATCGCCAATCGAATCGACCAAGTGTCCTTGATCGTGAATGTAGGTCGCCAACGTGGTAAACAATTCGTTCACTTGAACAATGTCAGACTCGAGCTGTTCCATTTCCCGTGCACGTTCAATGTCGGCTTCAGATTCTTGCTGCAAAGGAATTTGTTTTTGTTCGGATCCTGAAAAATAATTGTTATCTGTATTCGACATAAAAAAAATTTTTCAGCCAAATAAAGAAGTGCGAAGTAGATTTTAAAAATTCGTACAGTTTAAAACTTATTCATTGTAGATACAACCATACAATGTATGGCTGGTGGTACGATTGCCTCTTCATTATTTCTGTTTGTAGAGCATCTCCAACGGTTGACTTCCAATGAAAGTTTACAAACTGGTCAAAGATTGATGAGGTCACTTGCACTTATCTTTCTCAATCAAACTGCCTATGCAAACTTTGAATTACCTTTAACTACATTCGGCATTCGTTTGCACCCTTACGACTAGATAGAAGGCGCAGTCACATAACTGTGTACTCGATCCCTAATCTGTGTTAGTTTGGATCCAGAATGTGCCACAACACAAAGGTGAGGGGAATTAAAAATTACCATTATCAGAACTTGAAAATTCACAAGCATTACTCGAGTTCGCAGGATCATTAGCATGGATAATAAACAGTGCAAAAAATGGACATTCGAGAGCTACCATACAAAATACGATTCTATGCAAATGTGATGGGATACTAATGACCAATGTAGATTTGAGTAATGTTTATAAAGTCTGAATTTACACTAATGATGATAATCATGACTGAACATCCTCCATTTAATGCTTCCTGGATTAGGTACCTATAAGTATCTAGACTAATAACAGCAAGGACCGAGTGCACAGCAGTATAACTGGGCTTCCGCTATCGCGGGTGGGTGCAAGCATATACCTATGGTAATTAAAAGGCATCTTAAGTTATCTCTTTGCAAACAGTGGCACCGTTACAAAAATGTCGTCTACCAACCAAGAAACTTCGTTATTATTCTACGCCTATCAATCTTTTAATATGCCGTACAAATATAGAAAATAATGAAGAGATGACGTAGTCACCAACCACAATGCAATAAATGTGATAGTGATGCCAACTTATTCATTTTGAAACGGAAGAATAATTAAATCTTAGAAAAATAATTTCGCTGTAAATATTTGACCCTAAGGCTTCCTTCATTCCCTACCAAAAATCAAAATGGAACAATCATAGTTATTTTTCTATTAAAGCATTTGTGGTCTTAAAAAGCAAGAAAATTTAAACCATCATGTTTCGAAAGTGCACAAATTTTATTAATTCCGGCTTCACATAATAATATAAAATCAATCACAATCCTTTCAGCAAATAAACAGAAATAATTTTAAACATCTGAGTAATTTGGCGGTACAACGCCCAATTCGAATCTGGGTGAGCATAGGTTTAATCCCCACCACGGGCACCAAATACGGGCCCACGTTCGGCTTCGATAAAATGTCCACTCCTGAAAGATGTTTCCCGTAAAACATCTAAAGTAGTTAAAATAAAAGATAAATGCCACTCTTGGTACACGTGTAATCTCATTATCAACACTCAAGAGCAAGACTTGGAACTCTACCATGACAAAAACGTTGTTGTCTTGTGGTATTACTTCATCCTATTTTGGCCGGGATTTTATCTTGGAAACAATGGCAAAGGCGCTGGACTGACATATCTGTACTCGCCTCCGAAAACCGTGAACAATGGAGAGGAATTATTCGTGATGCTTTTAGAACTTGGAACTAATAAAGAGGTGGCTTTGCCACCAACTATGTTGTTATGTTTAATTATTAATACTTGTTACACAAATCCATCTACTTTTTAGAAAAAATATAACAATTGAAAACAAAGAAATAACAATATCATACATGCTTTATATTAGCTATTTAAAATTAAAAATCACTAACCATTAGATGAAAGATCGACAAGTTTTGAATCGTACTTGAACTCATTAGAAACATTTTGTTTACTTTGAAGTTGCACATGTCTTTGTACGTCATTGCCAAGTTTCTGCAATTTTCTCAATTGACCAATGGCCTGACCATGTAAATGTCTTGCTCGAATTCTCAATTCCGAATTCTGTGAACCATAGTCGAGGGCACTACATAGTAGATGAATTTAAAAAATAATAATTCAATTTGACATGTACTATACATTGTACAATGTATAATAAATAACACGAATCATAAAGAACTAGTGATCAGAATAAAGAGTTTTAAATAAATAATTTTCAAAAATAAATGTTAATGTGAAATTTTATTACATTTACTCCTATAACAACTGGCAGTATTCACAGAATACGCGTATAACGGTCAATCAATTGGTTAGTGACATAGTTTATATATATACAACCCTTTTGAGGCAACAAGATAGCAGTAACAGCAAAACAACAAAGTCCCATAATTTTAAACATGGAGCAACAAAGTAATTTCATGTGTTTGGATATTTTGCCAAAAAGTTTGTTTCATCTCCCATAAAACATTCATTTCAATGTAATCTTCCCAAATGGTACTTACCCAAGTTTTATGTGGTGTATTTCAACCTTTCTTTTACTATCAATTGTCCATCCTAAAACCCTTCTTGCTGGGCGACCATAGAGATATGGAATCAGAATTTTATTATAATCAAATAATTTTGTAATTGTCTAAAAATTAAAAGAACGAACGAATGACAATGTTCACCCACTGCATGTCGACCTTGGCAAGGCGATTGCATTGAGAAAAAGTAGAAAGAAATTTCGGAACAAATACACCTACAATACACTGTGTACTCCATATTTAATCCAGACAAAAGGCAAAATAAACTATCTATAAATATTTTAGTGTTTTTAGCTGTCATTATTTCGCCGAACGCATACAAACTGTTTTTCTTATCTATTTTTAAACCTCTATCTTCTAGTACCTTTCTCCCTTTCTTCAACCTTCTCTCCGGGTCTTCTTGTTTTCTGCTACATAAGATAATGTCATCTGTAACATATTCCATGATAATTCCATCTTAACGTCTCTTATTAGCACGTCAACAACTAGATCAAATAAATACGGGCTTAATGCCAAACCATGATGTAGGTCATCATCATCATCGGAGATAAACATCCTCCACCGGTTATTATCACCCAGGGCAGTCCAAAAAACTAAAACGTCTCCAAAAACGTCAACTTTTGTAGTGCGTACTTAAAGAACGACACTTAAAGTGTGCTGATATTAAATGTAGGTCAACTTTTAGTAGAAAATCATCAGTGTTCCCACTAACGTTTATGCAGAATTATATATATCTTGTGCAATATTCACGATAGATGTTGGTGAAATCAAAATAGAAAACCAAGAATTGTCGAAAGTGAAAAGGTTTAAAAACATTGGATCATCGTTAAATGAGAATAGAGATTTGGATGTGTAGATAGCGAGAAGAACACAGACAAGAAAGCATAACTGGAGAAAACTTACTGAACTAGTGTGATAAAAGGATAACAGCAAGGACAAAAAAGTAAAACAGTAGTGAAATAGACCATAATTTACGGATTGAAAACCTGGAGTATTAATAAAGCCCAGAAGAGAAAAGTGATTTCAGTAACAATGAGGATGCTTCGACGATCGTTGGGATTGACCAAATTATCCAGAATAGAAAATGATTATATTAGAAAGCTGGAAGTCGTTAAAACTCGTAAGAAGATTTTTAAAAAGATTAAAATGGTACGATCTTTTTCTACGTAGAAGAAGAAACTACGTAACAAGGCGAGCGTTTACATTGGAAGTAGAAGGTAAAAGATACCGAGGTCGACAAAAGAGATGGTTAGGTTGCGTGAGAGCAGATATGAAGTAAATAGGACTGACAAAAATTGACGCTGCCAACAGAACTAAATAGAGAATGCTAACCAAAAACAGTAACCCATCATAAGAGGGAAAAGCCATAAATAAATATGTTTAATCCTAAAAAAATCGAATCAAATTAAACATTGATATTTAAATACAATTTAAAACTCATCATGACTTAAAAACAATTACAAAAAATAATTTTTTTGAATAAAATTAACGCATAAAAACCTAAACAAAAGCATTGTAATTGAATTGATTATTGCAAAAATGTACATAGTTACAGACTACTTTTTTATCAATAAATTCGAAAATGGTATAATTGACTAAAGCACCAGACTAGTGCTTTAATGGGTATAACTTTGAGTTCCACCACCGATACTAAGTGACAGCCATCGTTTGATTTCACCTAAACGCCTAAATACTAAAAACGTTTATCAATAAATTAGCGATGTAAAGAAAAAAGTGAATATATAGTATACATTGATCAATTTTAGCAGTGATTCGTTTGTAAAAAAAATCGTTTACAAATTTATAGAAAGTAGGTTGAACACTGCCTCATGTATATGTTCAAACACCCTAACAGTGTTAGTCCTAAAATTACACATAATTGAGGCTAGAGGGGTTCTATAAAAGTTTAACCTGGTCAAAATATTCATTTGCAAATTATATTTAAATAAACCGTCACGTTGCGCGTTAAGTAGTGTTATCTTTTTTTTCTCATTGTCTTTTAAAGACTGCAGCGTTTCTACACCGCAATACAAAACTTTCTTTATTAGTACTTTTGTATATTTATCACTTTCCCCACTTTCCATAATTGTGATACAATCGACTATCTACCTTAATTTTCAACTTTTTTCTGTGACAAACACCCCCTTTACTACACCCTTCACTCCATATTTCTCCCCGATAATTTAAGAACGGAGCACTAAAAGGCGTTTTTACATACTCAACTCGTGTATAATCCTGAAAAGCATAATTTTATTGTCTTTATATCAATAAATAAAATAACTTTAAACAATTTTTAAAAATCTATTACTCCAATAAAAATTTTTAAGGTTTTCACCGTAGATACTCAGACAAAATCATATTATTATAAAACGTAAATGCTAAAATGTTTCAGTAGAGAAAATATGATAAGATATAACCAAAATGTTAAAAAATCCTAACATTAAACTTTAAATAAACAATTTAAACAAAATAAAAGTATTCAATTTTTATAAAACTTTAAAATAAAACCAATAAATAATTTACTTTTGAATAGTTGCCAAATGGGAAGACAAATCTTTGGTTGAAAGAATTAAATTATGATATTTTTCGTTTAACAATTTATAATCACCATATCCACTAAGCGTTTGTTTATAATAATTATCAAATTGTTCAATGTCTGACTTTATCTTAACAATACCATGCTCACTAGTCTTCAAGTTCGTCAGCACCGAATCCATTTCTAACTTTCAAGGCTGTTTGTTTAAAGCATGCAATAATTATAAAATAGTAATTTAATTTTTACATTAATTTATTTAACATTTAATTACAAAATTATTATTATTATTTTAATTTGTATTTAATAAATGTGACCTTCAAATGTGCGGTAATTTAAAGTAGTATATTGTTATAACGCCCTTGTCATTTACGCGTATGGAAATTGCATGCACTGACGAGGTTAAAGTTTATAAAGATGAAGGAGAAGAAGATGAGCAAAAAAAGTCTTCTGAAAATTTGACAGAAGATAAAGTTGGTCTTGTTATAGAAGGTGAAGGTCAAGTAAGTTTTTGTTTAATTATACTTGTTATTTTTTATTTAATTAAATAAAATTATTTTTGTTTTGTTATATTATTTGTTTTGGTTTTTTATTATATTTTATTTTGTTTAACGAGTTTATATTAACTTTTACTTATCTAATTACGTAATACGTAAATATTTTCGTTTGTTTTATTCACATTAATCATTTTGAATGTTTTTTATTATTTTAATTGTTGTATTGAGCTATTGTACATGGATTTATAATTTATTATCCGAATTGATCATTACATTTCTAAGCATTACATACACCGCAAGTTGCAGGTTGATACACTAGTTGGATAAGAAAAACTTTCTTCGATTAATGGTTAAGTTATTTTTGAATATTTGGATGGAAATTGAGGGTAAAGTAAACAGATGGACATCTTAAAAATAAGGAAGATTTGAAAAGTAAGGTGAAAGCAGTGGAATATAACGGATTTATTAGAAAGGGAAAAATTAATTGAAAGAGTATTAATTATAAAGACAAAAATTATTAAATATGACAAATTTTTGTTACAATGTAAAATCACTATATAATTTTTTTAAAAACAAAATGGAGTAATTAAGAAGAATTAAGATATCTCACCTTGCGTTGATTTTGTAACTGATAGGTTATATTTTAAGCATTTATACTGTTTGGTTATAGAACAAATGTAATTAATGTTTAATAACAACACATTAACACATCGATAAGTTGATTGTTGTGTATAATCTTTGACGTTATTGTTTAATTTAATTAATTTCCAGTTTGTTTAACTTTAAATTTTATAAAGTTTTAAAAAAATTTATTGTATGTATATATTTTTAAATTTTATATTTAAAAGTTTTTCGTTTTTATTTATTACATATAATACCTTATTTATTATACGGTGGTTGGTGTAATTTTTGATTTTGACATGGTTATGATCTAAGAATAATATTTTTTCATGATTTATTGTAATTGACGAAAAGTACGATTGTTAATATTAGTGAATTTTGGTATATTATTGATGTTCAACATTTTAGTGACAAATGTGCAAATGTTTTTAGTCCTTTATTATTTTTATTATAGCAAACTATTTTATATTATAAGATAACAAACATGTTTAAATAAATTATCATCTTAATTGCGCAATTTGTTTTAAATAATGCGGTACGGTGCTCGATTTGGACCTGTCCACTGTTGAAAGATGTTTTTTGTAAAATATTTAAATTAGCAAACAAATTTATAAAATATTTTTTTTTCTTTTATAAATAAGAAAATTTAACAATAATTAGATAAGTTGTGTATTGTAAATTATAATGGTCAAAATTGTTATATAATGGAATTGCTACATCATTTATTTGATGCAACGTTGTTGATGGTAATGATAATAATAGTAGATGTTGAACATGATTCAATGTTTGGTTATTTTTTAAACTTCTAAAGTTTAAAATAAGTACTTAAACCAAACATCACATGTATGTGCATATATTTTAAATGGTTCTTAATTTGGTCTAGTTGTATTTATTAATTTGGTGATTTTATAGATTGCGTTTAATTATTTTTTATACGATTCTACAAATTTAATAATTATACATTTTTAAGATGCAATTTTAAAACATTCTGAATAATTAAGCTGTTTAACTCATATCGCAACAAAGCTACTTTTATTTATCGATGATAGTTTACTGGACAGTACAACAATTACCGGAACAATTATATAATTAATTATGAATGAAAATAAAATTTGTTACACTTCTTAGAATTAGATTAATTGTTTGTTTATGGAAGAGGGCGGTAATAATTGTGTTGTATATTTATTTATATTTAACATTTTATTTTAAATGTATTTGAAACTAATTAATTGTAAGTTAAAAATGCTTACTTAATATTATTTTTTAAAACTAAAAACATTAAACATGACTGTAATACATTTTTATGAATGATAAAAATTGTGTACAACTCGAACGTTTTTATGCAGTGCTTAAATGAATTCAATTGAATGTTTTGGGGAACACCAAGGTGTATTATCTTTTAGTCAATTAAAGTTTAAAATGATGTTTTTATTCTTAGTTTGCATTTTTCAATTATTTTATAGCAAAAATGCAATATCGCAGATTGTGCAGATTAAATTTTCAGTTTAAAATGTTTGATTATTGTGACTGAGTAGTAAAAAAACCAAACTGTTTGTTGATTTACAGAAATACGAATAGTATTTTTGACACTTTTTTACCAAGGATAGCATCAGTCATAAATAAGACAATAATTTCATGGTGTTGGGGTTATCAGTAGTTGTTGTTTATCCATCAATTCAATAAAGGCCGCATTAATTATCAAGAAATCTTACCATTGCTTCTGATCTGTGACAATTACAGAAGCCGCATTTAACCCAAGATCACAATTTGTCAAAACTTTCTCACACACACGCATATATATATATATATATATATATATATATATATATATATATATATATATATATATATATATATATATCTATTGTCCGTGTTACTGTGTCAAATATACAATTAGAAGCATTTTGATTATTCACATTATTTCATTGTTTTATACAATTATACTATCGATATATTAAAATAAAAACTCATAATTATGTCGCTTTTAAATGTGTTTTTGCGTTGCCGATTTACGTAATATTAAATTTTTAGTGTAATCATTAAACTAAATCAATGTATTTTTTTAACGTATTAAGACATTTGGTATAAACTAATGTTATTAATAGTTTTGAAAATTATTGTTTTAAATAGGTGTGAATATTTACATAAAGAAATTTTATTTAATACACGGTAATATCCCAAATGTTGACGGTATTTTAATGATTGGAATAGACACACAACGGGATATTTTATCATCTTAAACAATTAATTAATGCAGTTCCAATGGTTTCATTAATTTTTTGAATGTATTAAAATGAAAAAATATTTTTATTTTTGCTGAATTGTTTCATTATCTATCCTATTGTAACCAAACTTCGATAATGCATTTATTGGTCTTCATCGATTTAACTTGTAGTGGTAGTTTGAGTATTTTAAAAAAAGGAAATTGTACAAACTAGTTTTTTTCCTTTCTACTTCGATTTTATTAAATATGTGCACATATTAAATAATTACACAATTTTAATTTTTTTTGTTTGATTTATATCTGTAAATGACGTTTAAAACATCATACTCACTGGTCTCGATTGTAATAGTGTACATTTTAATTTTAAAACTTTGTAAATTTTAACAAGTTGGTGACAACAATTTTTTCATTATTTCCGTACGTTTAAATGATTGCTTCTGACTGAAGTGTATGTAAAGGAAACATTTTATGTACAGTAAACGTGGGAAATTGATGACATTTATTGACTTATCGATTACATTATTGTGATGGTTTGGTTGTTTACAGAGTTTGATAAAGTTACATGATTTTTGCAACTTAGACAAATGACTGTATACAACAACAACAACAAACGTTGGTAGCGAAATTACCTCTTTATTAGTTCGAAGTTTGCATAGCATCCCAAATTCCTATACGAAGAGGTTGTCGAATGTGAATCGAACTTGGGGGGAGGGGGGAGATAAATGAAGATTCTCAACTAAAAGACCGCTTTTTTTTGACATTGCCAGTATTTACAGGAATTGACGATGCGATCTGCTTCGGGGGAATTGAAGGTTGACACCGATTGACAGATCCACAAGCCTAACCGGTTACATATGGTAAATGGAGACTATGAGATACCTTTTAGGTATCTTGGGTGTATGCTAGTAGTGATTTACTCAGTGAGAGTTTGGTGAATACCCAGTTATACCGCTGTATACTCAGTTTATGTTTATTAGTCTAAATACCTATGTGCACCTAGTCCAGGATGCACCACATGGGAGAGGAACAGTCAGGAATATTACAATTATTGGTATTTGACATTTTATTGAGTATTATTCAAATCCTCATAATCATTAGCATCTCAAATGACTATTTATAGTATGCACACACCTTAACATGCTTTTTAAATGTCCTGGTATATACTGTTATCAATCCATTAATTAGGAAGCACAGCCATACCGCTGTGTACTTGGTCCCTGATACATACTACTCTAAGTCTAGGATGGATTACATAGATGTGCAAAAGGATAAATAACATTACTGTCTGAAATTGATACTCTGTAAGCATAGCTTAAATTTGTACGATTATTAGCGTTTAATTGACAATTATGGCGTTGATTTATGTATTGATTAACAAAGACGAATGAGGTTTAATTTACCTAATGTACATTTATTTACTTAAAATGTCATCCTTTAATAAAATTTTTGCTTAAGAGATGATTAGTTTTTTATACAAAAAATAAAATAACAATGTTCAATTTTTATGGTTTTTAATGATACTTATTTTTAGAATTGTAATTAGCATTATTGTACGGATTAAAATGACAATTGACTATAATGTAAGATTTATAAGATACGTTTGACATAATATCTAGTATATTTTTTATATTCACTGGATAAATACACTATTTTAGCAGGGTTATCGACATTTACAAATTGTAGTAGCAACTCTACTCTTAGAAATTTGTTGTTTTTGTGTAATACGTTAATATTTAACGTATAAAAAACATTTGTCCAGGACGTTGAGCACTTAATTTGGAAAGGGTATGTAATATTAGAAAGTGTCAAATTTGTTGGAAAAATATTTATTTTGGGTGAGTACTTTATTGCTTCAATTGTATAATGCATCCTCTCCACGTTGCGTCGTCCCATAGTGCAAAAGACAATGAACAAGTAAATACATGCGACATTGAGTTTGGAGGAACTCGAAACGACAACATCCAATTAGTAGCACTTGGGCAAACAAACGGCCCTTTTATCTCCAATTGGTGGTTGGTAAATGTAGAACGTGAAGTTGACAAAATTTGTATGACAAGGCTTGTGCCACAATATTATTTGGTTTGTGGTTTGTGTAATTGTGCACAGTTTTGATTAATTATTAATAGTGGTAGTTTGTCAGTTTTTACCCAAAAAAAATCAGGATAAACTTTTTTCCTGCATATTTATGTACTTTGAAATTAATGTACGAATAAATATTTTGACAGTCAACAAAAGTAAAGGGTAAAATGTTAAAGAAGAAGAAGAAGAAAAAACACACAATTCTGCACAATAAATGTTGATTTTATAAATTCATAAATAATTTAAAAGTTGACTTGATTGGCTAAAATGTTAATGCATAACTGATTGTTGTAAGGGGCGGGGCATAACTTTTTTATTGTTATTTTAACAACACACTAACGTACATATATAGATAGATAGATAGATGGATAGACGTGTTCTTTTGTATTGTCAAAATTGTAAACACTTCTGTATCGTGAATTATTGTGCAAAAGATGAATGAATAAGCAATTATTGTGATTTCTTTTTACTCATCTAACAGGAATGCTGATGCTGGCAGTAAAAGTGAAAATGTACTTGAAATTACAGTTAGATCTGGTGTAGCACAATGTAATTTTTAATTTCTTGAATGAGATCAAGACTCTGCACTGCTGATGATTCCTAGCCAAGGATAGAACAGCTGTACAGTGCTCCTGGCTGGTTTAAATCGAATGCATTGATTATCCGGCAAATTTGACAGTTCCACTTTCAATCCAATTAATAATAACATAATTAATTTTTAAAAATTATTATAATTAATTTTTAGTCCTTGTTATTGTCATCTGAGTGATGAATGGGGGTGTTTTCTAAATGTCACACACTATACAGCATAATTTAATGATTTTTTGTCCTAATTAAAAATTGTTAGTACTGATTTAACAACAAAAACTGACTATTTTATTTTTGTTGTTTGAATTTTTCATCTAACGTGAAATGTGTTTACCTTTTGTGGTTAGAAATGGGGAAACAATGAATTGAAATATAAAGTGCCAATTAACAGTTAAGTTAAATATAGACTCGTAATTCTATTCTATTGATATTTATTCCTATTTTTTACCGACTATTGTTTTGCAAGAGTCAGTAATATTTTGGTTGTTTTTAAATTTTGAAATGACCAAATGAGTATTGACAAAAACAACTTTTCTGAATTTAATTGGTACATTAAGACAAATTAAGTGCTTATCAATAGCGGAAACTCCTACCGCAGCTCGTCCCAATTCCGTTTAAGAAAGGAAGAGGGTTAGAGCGCCATATAAGCATCCTGGTCTCTGTAAAAAAAAATTGATATAGCTAAAGAAACAACACAAGAGGACAGCATTTCATGAGGTTTTGGCAAAATCTGTTAAAAAGATATTATTATCCACTATATATACTTTAATTTTATAAATTCACTTTATAAAATGAATTCTGTTTTTTTTTCATTTTTCCGATTGTCTTGTTTTGATATTTTTAATAATTATTAGTATATTTTTAGCAATTTTTGTGCGTTGTTTTGATGTACCATACGAGTTATTAGTTTGAAAACAAATTAAGTCAACAGTTAGCCAACAGGGTATGATCAGCTGTTTGTTTGGCATAATAAATGTGTGTGTGTGTGTGTGTGCATCGATATTCTATCGTTAGGTAATACAGAAAAGAAAGAATTGTAAAGTTGACAAGATTTTATCGTCGATTATTTGTGTAATGTTTGGATTTAATTTTATGATTACAAATCTGGTTGTGCTACAAAGTACAGTAACCCACTTCGTTTTTTTCAAATTTTCCCATACTTAGTAATCAGTATATCATGTTACTTGATGATTGTCAAATCTAAATTAGAATCGCTAACTGATTTGAACAAAGTAGTTTTGACATTTTCGTTTCTTATCTGGGACTTGTATATATATATAAACACGGAGTTAAATGCAATTTTCTCAAACAGGAAGGAAGTTGAATTATTATTATTATTATTATTATTATTATTATTATTATTATTATTATTATTTATTAGGTGTTTTACATGTCTTAAGCCAACATGTCTGTATCATGGATAATATAAGAAAGTTTTTGGGAGCCATTTTCTTATTTTTTTTTAAAAAGACAAGCGCTTGGTGTGGTTTTTAATTTTATTTAGCATAAACGAAACTTTACTAGAATATTTCTCCTTTGTAAGTACGATATGAATCTGTGTTTGTTCGTTCACTTTTTTGTCAAAACCATGAAGGATATATATATATATATATATATATATATATATAGGGGAAACCGGATTTTGTGTGTCAACTAGGATTTAATGGGGGTTTTAATGATAGATAATGTGACATTACTGTCATATTATTTGAAAGTCTGCTATGTTTTATTAGATTTTCTTGTCAAAGCATTTGGCTGCAGATATAAATATAGGCAGAAAAGAAAATGAAAACAACGCAAATATTTTATTTTAACAATATTTACCTTTAAAATAATACGTAAGAAAATAAAATTAATTAATTAAAGTTAGAATTATTAGTTTTTATTTCCTGATGTATATATATATATATATATATATATATAATGACATTAAAATAGTTTTCTTAATATTAAAATTTTGGCGTTTCAAAATGTATAACTTGTAATTTGGGTTTTTCCATTTTTATTTATTTGTTTATTATCCCATCTAAGCAATTTTTACGATTAATTATTTTTTTCATTTTTAAAAGCTTTTTTGCTAATTTAAATAGGAAGTTTATGGGATTGTTTTGAATATATTTTTTTGTTAACAGGGGGGGTAGAGGGAGAGTTAACCATTTGAAACTTTAAATTTTTTCCAAAATTTTAAACTGTTTTTTTACTTTTCCAATAGTCAAGTTAACAATTGGGCTATTTTTAATTTTTAAAATGTTTTCATGTTTTGATATGTTAAATGTTTGTACGGGAAATGCATCTTTCAGCAGTGGATATTTGACCGAAACCGAACGTGGGCCTGCCCACGTTGGTGCCAGTTGTGGAGATTGAACCCAGATTCGAATCGAGCTCTGTACTGCTAAATCACTCCGGTGTTTGTTTGTGTTTTGGTTTTCAAGAAAAAAACTTTCTGTACATGGGAAAAGTACGTCAGTTGAGTGACACAAAGTACGTAGGAATTATTTGTTAATAATTTTGGGACGGTGGTGCAAAAAGCTGTGCCGCCATATCTGGATAGAAATCCAAATGTTTCTACCGGTACATTGTAAATGCAAGTCCTTATTTGGTCTTACTAAAATGCTAATAACTCTCTTTTTTTTGTTATCAAACGATTACTTAGAAAGACAAGTGTTGTCTTGTAAATAGAATTTATATATATATATATATATATATATATATATATATATATATATATATATATATATATATATATATATATTAAATGGTATTTGTTGCAAAATTAGCTTGACATCAACATTTTGTTGAAAAATAAATAGAGAGTATAAAACGTTGCAAAAGTATTTGTCATTTGTCTTTTACATGCAAATAATCAAATTTATTGTTTGACACACGGTAAACTCCAATATTTATTATTACCCATTTTTTTCATCTCCACTAGTGGAATGCAAAAAACGTTTTCTCTTTTTGTTTGCCAGTGCCAATGTAGCCGGCGTGTTTATTTGATCTCAATCGGATAGAAAAGGGGGCGAAACAAAGTTGACCGACAAAATGCTCATTATATTTCGTTACTTTTGAACAAAAAACATTTCAACAAAATTGCGGACTGCGTTCTGCAACATGTGTTGTCCATTTTGACTTGTTTGAAAGAATTTTCGTTTTGTTGGATAAATTTCCAATGACATGCACGTTTCGTTTATTGTTAGTGTCGTTGTGTAGCGGTTGTGTAATGTACTTTGTACAAGTAGGCGTTTAGTGCAACAATTACATTTTCTATTGATACATAGATATACGCCTCGATGCGTATATTCGTATGGTGCAGTACTGTTGTTATGTTAGAATGTAAATGCCAACACCATTTGGAGACTCTGTGTTACCTTGTTCCACTGTGGCAACTACAGTACTTTGATGCTATTGAAACATTTGTTTTACATATTGTGTGTTTTTTTTGAAAATGTTTTATTGATCTTGCATTTTGTTTTCTAATTTTATCATTCTATATTGGCATCCTATGTAATTGTTTGGACATTATTCTACTTTATTGTATGTAGTAATGTTTGACTTTAAAAGCCATTTTTAAACGATTATTTATTTCTTTATTGTTGCTTGCATACTTTACAAGAAACCTTTTTTCAGTAAGTTGACATTTTTTCAAAGCCAAACGGGGACCCGCATTTAGTGCTGGTGGTGACGCTCGAACCCATACTCATCCTAGATCAAGTTCAAGCTGTGTACAAAGTATAATAAAAATAATTTTTAATTATTATTACTATTACTATTACTTTTATTAACACAATCTTATTTACATATTTTGCTATTTATGTTTATACTCTCATTTAACGGAATAATAAGATAAACAATTTGAAGCACTTGTTTTTTTTCGAATATGATTTGTTGTTGACACAGTAATATAAACAAATCCAGTTGCACATTGTGAATAATGCACAAAAAAGAATGCGTGGGACTGCACATTTTCGTCTACCATTTTAGTCAACAAAAACAGCGCAATGGTTTTTTTTTATTCGGTGGGCAGGTACATTTTGTGAAAAGTACATTTCGACAAATTCTTTAACAAAAGTTTATTACTTTTTTTGTACTGCACACAAACAACATTTTAAAAAAGGCTTTGTTTTTTTATTCATTTTTTTTCACAATTAACTTTAACGGTTTGTATAGCTTGGTTTTGTTGAGGTTGGTTAATAATCATCTAGAGTGCTATAACTTGAATGAATCTTTACTGGTTGGTTGATGGTTATTAATTTATGTGAATTAAACGTTGTTGTTGTGTTTTTTAACTTGCTACTCCCTATTTTACAATGTTCGTAGTATATTAAATTTATATTTGTATTATTTAAGTATATAATACTTTCAATATTTGACGATTTATTCAAACATTTTTTAAAATCATTTACATTGTTTACCAGTTCTGTAATATCTGAATAAGCTGTTTGATGAAGTGTAAATATTTGGTGATGGATATGAAATAATTCATTAGGAAAACAGTATGCGATTTACTTAAGGTTATTATTTGTTTTCATTTTTACGATTTTCATGAAATTATTTTCATTATTATTTATTTAATTATTAGCGAAAATACTTTAGTAGAGTGAGCATTATACAATACAGAAAATATTTTTACACTTGGTATAAGCAATGAAAGTTAGAGACCAATTTAAAAAATTAAGATTGCAAAATAAAAATTTTCAAAAAAGGTTTTAGTAACATAGTATTAGAAAACTTTGGCAAATTTCTCAAACCATAAGGCATCATATTAAATATTAGGAAGTAGTCATAGTAATAATATAAAGTGTGAATTGACTTAAACACAAAACAGCCAAAACGATTACATAGGGCAGAGTAATCTTCATAGTACAAGCACCGAAAAAGACAATAGCTGATAGTTTAAAGAATAAACAAACGTTTTATTCTTGATATTGATTCAGCAGGTTATTCGTTTTTGTGTATCACATTATTATAAAAATATTTGTCAGTTTGTATACAGTAACTTGTAGGATGTCAACTTCTTTATTTTACTCAAAGCATCACATTAAAGTGTTGATAGAGTGGGAAATGTTTTTTTTTGAAACATCCTAGCAATTAATAGGATATACTTCTTTACATTATAGAACATTCAACTACGTCTGTTCTCTAACTTTGTTTTTATCCGCTACTAAAATTGCAACTAAAAGAATAACAATTGTTTATAATAAACATTGTAACAATAATAATACTACTAGTTAAAAGCATATAATAATAATAATTATTATTATTATTATTATTATTATTATTAAGTTATATGACAAAGTGATAATTGTACTTACTAACAATAGACACTGTTTGTTAGTCAATATACATACGTCTATGTTTGTTGAATACTTTTTTATTATTAAAAAATACACTTTCTGTCTGTGTGTTTGCCTGCTTGTGTAACAAATGTACCTTGGAGTATCTAAAAATTCATTAATCAAAATTTCTTTGGAAAATGTCTGATTGTATACAATATATATATATATATATATATATATATATATGAAGTGTGTGCGTTCCAACGTATATGTAAGTAATAGACAAACACATGGGCTGACTGCCTTTTAGTAATGACATTTTGTATGCTTGTAAGTGCCATTATATGATTTGAAATTAATTGATTCACATTTTCATTGTTATAATGGAAACAGTTGAGATGCCTAAAATGGTTACTATTTTAGATGCAGTATTTTATAGAAAAAATATTTTGGTCATGCATTGTGTGTGTGTGTGTGTGATTGTTTGACTAAAGAGGTAAATAGTTAACATTTAGTGTATATACATATATAGTCTTTTGGTTTATTAATGGATTTTTTCGGGGGTTGTAATGTTGTATAGCATGTTAGAATTCAAAGTGTTTGTTGTACTATTTCATGACACTGTGCACTGGCAGAGTATCTCATCCGTACGAGCTCTGTCTTTTAACTGAGGGGTATTCAGTTTAGTTGTGTAAACGTCACCTCCTGTGTAAATTTGGACATTCCAAAAGCGACAGTAAAGTTTTCGGGCAGTTGGCATGAATGAGATTCAGGGTCTGTCAAATAGTGAATAGGGCTTCGATAGGAAACCTAGAATATAATAAATTTGAGTTTGTGTGAGACTTAAAAGGAATCAATCGAATCAATTTAATCGTCGGTGACAGAGCCACCTCTTTATTATTCCCAAGTTTGCATAGATTTCCGAATTCCTATGCGAAGAGGTCGACGGATGTGAATTGAACCTTTTAGGGGGAGGGGACAAATGAAGATTATTAGCTAGAATACTACTTTTTTGTAACGACGAATTAACAAGTCGATCTTATTTATTTGGGGTGGTCTAGCGGTACAGCGCTCGAATTCGGACCTTGGTGGACATGGGTTCGAGCCTCATCGCCGGCACTATAATGCGGGCCCACGTTTAGCTTCGCTAAAATGTCCACTGTTGAAAGATGCGTTTCTCGTAAAACATTCAAAGTGGCAAACATAAAATAAAAAAATAATAAAAATAAAGAATTGGAGGTTGCTGCCGGTTGACGGATCAACAAGCCTAACCGGTTACATGAGGTAAATGGATGACTAAAAGAGTCATCTTGGGTGTATATTAGCAGCCGTTCACTGAGTGGGAGTCTAGTGAAAGCCCAATTATACCGCTGTTTATGCGGTTCCTACGGTTATTATTCTAGATTTATATGGGCACCTAGTCCAGGATGCACCACGTGGAGGAGGATTAGTCAGGAATAATACCATTATTGGAATTTGAGACTTTAAAAGCATTACTCTAATACTCAAGATTATTAGCATTCCACAATTGACAATTCCTAACATGGATGAAACAACTGTACATGTTCTTATTAATTATATTTAGAGTTTAGTGAATTTCATAGTTTTATGTTGTGCACTTGGCCTCTGCTGTGTTAGTGTAGGTTCTTGGGATCACTTAATCGATAATGTAATACGTGAAAGTGACAGTTAGGAATATCAGCATTATTGGAAATTGAAACTTTAAAAGCATTACTCTAATCCTTAAGAGTTTGTCTATATATTTATGTAAAAACAAAACTATACTACTACCATTTGAATAGAATGAAGTTGTTTATGTAATAAATCATTAATTTTTTTAAACAATACTTTTTTAATTACAAAATTTTTTAAATAAAAATTTTCAAATTATTTGAAAACTTGAAATTTTTAAATTGTATTATTATTATTATTATTATTTTTAGTACTAGTAGTAGTAATAATAATAATATAAGCATGTCAACGGTATATGTGTAATAATCATTGTTTCGGTGTTTGTTGCTACAATATATGTATATATTTTTTCCCAATTTTGACACACTGCTTTGGGGTCTACGTCTGATCTAGATAGCATACACTATGGATAGCCCCATTCGTTTATATTTCTCCTACCATGCGTAGTATAACTAACATTGAATGTATGCACAGATTGACAATAATAGCATTACGTATTGGTATTATGCATTTATATACACTGGCGCACATACTTGTGCACCCTTTTTTCTAAGTTTTAGACATGAGATATACAAACGGGAATAGAGAAAAAACTTTTTTTTGTATTATAAATTTCGCTTCAATCATGCGTGACGCTAGATTTTGTTTCGGAGCAGGTTACTTTTGACGACTTTGATTTCACATTTGAGCAATATATATATATATATATATATATATATATATATATATATATATAGGCATTGGAAATACTAATGACAATTACATACACACGTTTGCGTTTTTTTAACAAATCAAAACCAAGATTATTGATTCACTATATAAAATTTAGTTGGTTTGAGGAGTTTCTATAAACAAAACAGTACATATTTTTAAACACTTACTGCTGAAAAAATTCTTTTTTAGGGATGTAGTAGTATCTTTACGAAATTGAAAATATTTATTCAATATGATGATGGGTTTAACACAAAATTGAAAGCAACAAACAAGGCCAGCTGTGAAAATGGATGGTTAATATTGTGTTACTAATTTTTTTATTTAAATGTTTCGTTGTATTTGAGTTTTGTTATTTCTAACGGGTTATCCAGCAACATGTACCTTGTACATTTGCTGCTAATTTTGTTTTACAAGTCTGAGTGCATTTTTACATATGGTATATGCTATTCGTTTGGTAACAATAAAGTATTGTTTTTACACAAAAAGATTTTTCAGTTTTATAACCAAACTGTTGGTCTTGTTTAACAGCTGACCTTGATATCTTGGACCGGATTATTTTTTCAAAGACTGGATATTGATTTCTCGATTAAAGTTACTTAAAAAATATTACTAAACATGTTTAGGAATAAGATGTAACATTTCCTCGTATAATCTTTGCGAAGTACATTTATGGATATCCAAAATACTTGATTTTTATTTTTGTGTTTTGGGGCAATAGCTTTTGTTATTAAACAGTTATATTAAATATATATATGTGTGTGGTGTAAATTTGTTAAATTCTAATAAGAATATTGATATTACGTAAAAATGTTTGTCCAGATTTAGTGGATTATTCTAAAAAGACATTTTTGCTGATTTTTTTAACACAATTCAAAACGTTTTTTAAACTTTTTTGTACAATAACGATAACATGTATCAGTTATTGAAGTAAAGTCTACTTTGAATTGTAAAAATATTCTCTTTAAAGTGGGATTTGATATTTCCTAAAATGTCAAAATATAAATTATTTATTTAATGTAAAATATTTAACTACTCGTAAGATTTTGTAGTGAGGTTTTGCAAGTTTTACAATGAAAATACTGTTTTTGATTAGTATAGTAATTAATTTATTATTTGGAAATGAAAACAGCATGATTTCGATGACAGGGTTTGATGAATTTCGAATAGAATTTAAAATCTTCAATATGCACGATTTTCAAAGCCAATAAAATAATGTACAATTTTATGGAACCATCATGTTGCCCCATGCTCTTCCGAGCAAAAGGCTTTTGAACTAATACTAATAAAAGAATAATCGGACTTCATCCATGCTTGTACTGTTTGAAGTCTGTCGTTTCAGCTGTCTCTGCCATTCCGGGACTATACTTCTATAAAAGACTTAATTGTATCTGTGAAGTAGATACAGTAGTTGGAATGCAATTTTGTATTAACACAACAGTTTGAATAGAGAATTTAGTATATATAAATGTGTGTATTCTATTACAAATAAACAATGCATTATGGAATGCGAACTTGAAAGCACCAATTGAATGACAAATGAAGAATTATTGGTCAAGGATGTACAATTGGTACTCAATAACATTCATTTATATATGTTTGAGCAGTTGTCACAGACATGGAGATTAAATGACCAAAAAGGTTAGGCAACTGAAAACTAATTTTCGTATTTGGTCAGGTATTTCCATATTACTATAGTCTTTCGATTTAACACTAGTTTGTGTAATGGTAATGCTTGTTTGAATAGTCTTAAATAATTTTCAATGGTACAAAAAATAATCAATGCTTTTTGGTTTTAATTCTAATGAGATTGAACTACAATTACTTAATTTTTTTAGAAAATTGTTCAGTTCAATTGTAAATAGTTAATATATAGTTCTGACGAATACTCGTTACAGAAACGTCATTCTGATGTAATGTTGTTTATCTTTTTTGACTAGCAAATTAAGGACTAATTAGGTTTTAATATTTCTGCATTTAACTTATACAGTTTTAGCTTTATTATTATTATTATCTCAATACCCCATTTACTTTAAAAGCATGGGGTAACAAGATTGTTCCGTATAATTGTACATTAAATTTTCGGCTTTAAAGATCGTGCATATCGAAGATTAAAATTCTATTCGGATTTTGCTATACTTCATGCTGCTTTCGCTTATTTGCTGTAGATTAGTGAAATAATGTCATAGGTAATTATTGATTGCACAACAGTATTGACGATGCTAATGATCCTGAGGATTAGAACAATGCTTTTAAAGTCCTAAATTCAAATGATGGTGATATTCCAAACTGTTCCTCCTACACGTGGTGCATCCTAGACTAGGTGTCTACAGGGATGTAAACTAATAACATCAAAAAACCAAGTGCACAGCGGTAAAACTGGGCTTCTACTTCGGTGGGTGGGTGTAAGGATAGATCTAGGGCACTTAAAAGGTATCTTAGGGTATACGTATGTACCATATGTAGCCATTGGATTAAGGGAGATAATCCTGACAAAATAATCAAGCGGCCTTGTCAATTTTTGCGAACAGTTGCGCAGTCCCAAGGATGTTGTCTATTAACCAAGAAACTTTGTTATTTTTCTACCTTTGTTTTTAAAACAATTATGACTTTGGCATGAGTATTTTGTATTTTAGCTTAAAAAACACCTTCACGTATTGTAATTAAAATATTTATCATATAATGACTACTTGATAATTTATATTAAACAGGAACATTGTCTATTAAAAATAAGCATTTGTTAAACCGCTTAAAGTCGGGATTTTACAAAGTTGACTGTACAGGATATCATCTTTTTGCTTTCGACATGTTAATTTTTTAAATCAATGTTTCTTCTTCCTTAAAACAAAATACCAAAAACCTAACAATGGTTTAATTTAATTTTTATAAAAAGTAACTTTAGTTTTTCTGTTCAATAATTAAAAACAACCTAACCTTTTATAATTTTAAAAAACAACTTATTCTTGCAAATCACATTTTTGCAATTTTAAAAACTACTTTATTTTAATTTTCAAGTTGTACAATAATTTTTCTTCCCATAAGGAGAAGAACGTTTTTGTATATTTAAAAAAAATTCACATTATTTCATATTTTTTAAGCATGAAAATGTAAATTATTTTTGACATTTTATTTTTAATTGTTTTCCAAATTCACGGAAGTATGCATTTTTAATATTATGTACAGTGAGAAAATGTTTTATTTTTAATTGTACCATTTCACTGAAACGTTTATTGCAAACGTCTCATTGTAAATATAACTAGATGATAATGTTGAAGTTAATAATGAACCCCTTTTTACATTTTTTTTGTATTAATTAATATTACTACCTAATTGTAACATTGGTTTTTTCTGTTTGGTAAATATAAATTTTAAAGTATTAGTATTAGTTTTCAGAAATGAAATGAAGCACAAAAATTAGCAGAAAGATAATAATTATTTTAAAATATGTTAATTTACACATTATAATGACGTTTGTATTGGTGTTGACTTTAAAATCTAATCGAATATGTTGACTTTTTTAACGTTTCGAACGCACCTTTTTTCACTCAGTGGTTATTTAATGAAACTAATCGTGGGACCGTTATATAATGCCGTTGGTATGTGTAAATATAAATGAAACAATTATCTACTGTTACAAGATGATTGATTGAAGTATTGTTGTGGAATACCGAAAGTTGGAAGCATTGAGCGTGAAAATAAATTGTACTTGTGGATTCCGGTTTATTTAAGATATCCGAGTTGTTAATAGATCAAACGCCTTAGTAATATGAACGTACATAGGTTTAATTATCACTTCTCACAATTTTAGTGACATTATTATTATTATTATTATTATTCAGGAATGATGCGACTTGACACTTTAACATTACGATAATAATTTAGATGTTGTGTTCTGTTTCAATTGACTTTTTTAACTTTTATTAGTTGTGAAAAGATGGAATCGACAAGCAGTATGTTAAAGAGGTCTATTCAATAGCAAATGCACCATTTTTAAACGAATTTCGTATTTTGTAACATGCTATATTGATTATCTGACGAATGAAATTACATTCATATTTAATTGTTATGTTTTTGGTCCTATTTAATTGTTATGTTTTTGTACATATTTTTAAAGTCGGAGGTTTACTTATTTGCATATAATGAATGAAACCGCTTTTGTTCGCAAATTGGAATAATTCTATGTTAATTGTTAGATAAATATTATATATATATATATATATATATATATATATATTTGTGTATTTAAATGTTGTTTTTTTCCAATCTTAAATATTTTCTTTATATTTTAAATTATTTTAACCGCAATTGAATACTTTGGTTATACATAATTGCAATTTTAAAAATTTGTATATAATTTGGTGTATTACATTTTTTATTGAAACATTTGTCTAAACTGTATTAACAATATGGCTAAATGCGTTAATTGTTTTTGTTTGGTTATGTTTAAGAAAACATTATTATTATTATTATTATTATTATTATTATTATTATTATTATTATTATTATTATTATTATTATTATTATTATTAGTAGTAGTAGTAGTAGTAGTAGTAGTAGTAGTAGTAGTAGTAGTAGTAGTAGTAGTAGTAGTAGTAGTAGTAGTAGTAGTAGTAGTAGTAGTAGTATAGTAGTAGTAGTAGTAGTAGTAGTAGTAGTAGTAGTAGTAGTTATTCTTCTACGTTTGTTACGCATATCAGATCATCGAAATTGATCGTTTAATATGTCGTACAAATATATAAATAATGAAGCAGCAACTATGTCACCAACCACAATGAAATTAATTGTTACTATTATTAATGATAATGTATGTGCGCTGTAAATTTGTTAAATTCTAATAAAAATATTGATATTACGTAAAAATGTTTGTCCAGATTTAGTGGATTATTCTAAAAAGACATTTTTGCTGATTTTTTTAACACAATTCAAAACATTTTTTAAACTTTTTTGTACAATAACGATAACATGTACCAGTTATTGAAATAAAGTCTACTTTGAATTGTAAAAATATTCTCTTTAAAGTGGGATTTGATATTTCCTAAAATGTCAAAATATAAATTATTTATTTAATGTAACATATTTAACTACTCGTAAGATTTTGTAGTGAGGTTTGCAAGTTTTACAATGAAAATACTGTTTTTGATTAGTATAGTAATTAATTTATTATTTGGTTTGTGCATTGTTTGAATGTTTAATAAAAAATATGTTTGTGCAAATGGACAGTTAGCGAAGCCAGACAACGACCCCCATTTAGTGTTTGCGATAGGGCTTTAACTCCACCGTACTCGATCCCAAGTTTGATTGAGAAAGGAGGAGGGTTTGAACGCTTATTAATCCATCGAAATCGGTCGTATAATATGCCCTATAAATATGAAATGAATAACTACTATTAGTTATAGTAGGAGTAGTAGTAGCTTATATATTTCAATTATTAAATATACAAAAATATTTTTATATCATCAAATACATTTGTACCGCAGTTACAGCGTAGTTTCACTTAATAATCAATTGATTAAAAAAGAATAAATTATTTTTTTCTATGAATGAACAATAATGTGAACTGTTGGTTAGGTTTGAAACAAAATTAAGACATTTATTTTTATTATTATTTTATTATTATTATGTTTGCTACTTTGAATGTTTTACTAGAAACATCTTTCAGCAGTGGGCATTTTAGCGAAGCCGAACGTGGGCCCGCATTTGAGTGCCGGTGGTGGGATTCGAACCCCCATACCCACCGAGGTCCAAATTCGAGCGCTATACCGCTAGACCACCCCGACACAATGAAAAATAACGACAGTTGAAAACAGTAACATATTGACAGAAAGTATATTTTATCTTTTGTTCGGATTGGATATGGACTGCACAATAATATAAGTGTAAATGTTCTGCATTTCATCTGGACAAATTTCTTTCTACTTTTTTCCAATACAATCGCCTTGCCTAGGTCGACCTGTAGTGGGTGCACTTTGTCACTCGTTTGTTCTTTCAATTTATGGACATCAGTTGTAATTAAATAGTCCATCAATAAGTTTGTTAATAATTTCTAAATATATTATACTCACTGGCCTATCTGCCATGATAGTATTCATTTTTGCAATTAATAATGATTAAACATTTTATTCATTTTTGTTGACATTGCGAATGTTGAATATACCGATGCCAAAGGGTTGACCACCTTGGTATTATTGCGTCAATTTTAGTTTGTTATCTAACTGCATTGCAATATTTTATTTACTAAATCAAAATTTTATTGATAACATTGACAGCAATAAAAAAGTAATAATGTGGTGTATGTATGTGTGTGTGGTATGTACTTTCAATGACACTTTTCATTATTCCAACATCTAAATGATTAAACTTATTGGTATTCTGTGTAAACACTATAGGCTGTTGAATTCTATAGTTATAGCATAGGGCTAATAGAAAAAGTAAAATTTTATTTATTATTTTTCTACTTTGAATGCTTTGACGGGAAACGCATCGTCGTGCTGTAGACATTTTAGCGAAGCCAAACGTGAGCCCGCATTTGGCACCGATGGTGGGATTCGAACCCAGGTTCAAGTCGAGCGCTGGACCGCCAGACCAACCACTGTTTTCTTTTAACAGACGACAATCTTCTAATTGGGAGTTTTGGGATAAATTGAAGTTACGTGGAACTAATCATTGTGCTAGGTATATAGTCATCCCTTTTTTAGACAATGTACAGTAAAGAAATTGGATCCTGTATTGACCTACTATGATATTTAAAAATATTTATTACTTTTTACTCATCTTAGAGATATCTAACACTTATTAATAAATACCTTAGATAAAACTTTATCAAAAAATATATATAAAGTATTATTCGCAATATAATTATGATATACAACAACAGTCGTTCTAGCAATAAACCACAATACCTCCGTTTAATAAAACTTAAAAACAAACACATATTTTGTTAAAAAAGAATTTTATTGACCAAAATATATTAATATATAAAGAAAAAGTTACAAATTTTGTAATGTCAACAATTCAACTAACATTTACTTCTATTTATAACCTCCAGCCGTTTTAAATCTGAGACTATTAAGGTATTAATAAAATCTTTTGAAACTCGATTTTTCATAATGCAAATGATATTCTGTATAAGTAATATGTCATTTTATAACTTAATAACCTAGCCTTTAAAAAACAAAATTAATAACGTTTAAATCCGGGCTGTAGATAATAAGATGTACGAAGGTCGGGTTTTTGCTCAACAAGTTTTTTTCAGTTTAAATAAATCAAACTTATAGTAAGTGGTAAGTTATATTAAAAAACACTACCAATTCTAAAGTATATTCTGAAGCATTATTTTGAACAAGATTGTATTGCTTTTTTATAACTTTAGAAGAAGACAAATCGAAAAATGTTAGTGTTGAATTTACAAATTTTGGATTTAGCATTTCAAAGTTATGTATGATGTGGATTATCTTAGAGACTACAGATATATTACAAAATAAGTTGCATACGTGTCTTGTCTACACAGTTGTGATAAAATATCTGAAATTACCAATATGGGTTTATACTAACCATTGTAATAAGATGCTTCGGATTAGTGAAATCTTATTCAAAATCATGATCCAGAATACACTTTAGAATTGGTATATATATATATATATATATATATATATATATATATATATATATATATATATATATATATATATACTATGCACTACTAATTTCCTTTTAACTTCTGGCCTTTAATTATTAATGTCCGCTATCATTTGTTATATACAATTTAAGATAAGATTGTTTATTAACTTTAAACCATTTTTATATTTATCTCATTTCATATTATCAAAAATGTTAAGAAATTTTCTCACAATTATATTTTTTGAGCGTTAACTAATGGAATCGATTAGAAGAAAAATGCATGAGAATATTTACATTAAATATCTTGTTCTATTTTTTGTGTGTAAAAGAAGCAACTTTTATAAGTTGACTAATGTATGAAAGCAATGATTAGTGAAAATAAAGTTTTCGAAAAAATATCGCCACCCAATGTATGACAGTGATTGAAAAATTGGCATGTTTTAGATAATAATAATAATACCAGAAACAATTTCGTGTGGTTATTTGACTATTTTTTCACATATGAACTATTTTGTGATATTTGACAAATACAAAATCAAAAAGTTTCGATTGCTACTACAATTTACATTTCTCAAGACTGCACACAAAGGCGATACAATTTACTTGTTAGAGGCTTATACAGTCGTACATAAATGTCGAAGTTTTTCCATCTATTGGGGTTACACATAAGCGTTGCTAATTTCTATACTTTTTGGTGGATCTTTTCTACACTGGACTGAATTTTACTTTGCTAAAATGTTCGTTTGTTGAAAAATGTTTTTTGTGGACTAATATTAATAAAGTAATAGGTTTACAGTAATTATGACTAGGTTTTTTTCACAATCGAGTATGTAGATTTGTTTCATAAATTTACTTACCGATGTTTTTATCCCTTGTTTAATTAAATTATTATTATTATTATTATTATTATTACTATTACTAGTATTGTCAGTATTATTAAATTTTATCCGGATACTTTTGCGGAGTTATGCGTAGATCAAGTGCAAACATAATTACGTTTTATTTTTTTAATTAATACACTAACCCTATATATACAATAAAGAGACTAATCTTAATATTGGTTGGAGAACAAATAGTGTTGTTCGATCGTAGCAGCCAGTCGATTTAAGCCACTACACATATAGTGATGTGGGCGATGACACTCGAATCCTACATTTAACAAGGTCAGTAACATTTGGCAATAGGACTTGCAACTCGACACTATTATGAAAACTGCACCGTTTTGCAGTAGTACACGGTAAAGACAGGTTACTGAAATAATTTTTTAACTGTCTTGAATGTTGTAACTGAGGAATTATTATAATACATGTGTTCCCGACTGTTCGTCCTCCACGTAGTGCATCCTGGGCTAGGTGTCTCCTAGGCATTTAAACTAATAACAGCAGGGTCTGAGAGCACAGCGGTATAACTGGGCTTCCGCTACGGCGGGTGGGTGCAAACATACACCCAGGATACTTAAAAGGTATCTTAAGGTATACGTATACCATATGTAGCTCTTGGGATAAGGGAGACTATCCTGACAAAAGTTCAGGCGGTCTCATCAATCTTTACGCTTATCAAGCCATTGAAGTAGATCGTTTGTTATGCCTTATAAATATGGAAAATAATGAAGAGGTGATCACGTCACTAACCAAAATGAATGAATGAATGTTTTAATAACGTTTTCTAACTGTCATTAACGTTTAACATTTGACTCATTTAAAGAATAATGTTTATCTTTCCTCCAAATAATACTTATTATTACTTCCAATGTCACATTTGGCTTCGAGCTGAGGCTTGTTTCCGTAATGTGTAATTGAATTTATTTTGTAAATAGTAGAGATATATTGGATGAGTTATTTTTCAGTTAATTTTAACATCTCAATATTTCGATTCGTGTGTCAAATTTTTGGAATTTTGTTCATTTCAGTGTTTGACCAATTTTATCCAATATATATGCCTCATTTTTTATTATATATATATACTTTAAATTGTTAACCTATTTTGTACACACAAAAAAACATTGTGGAATTTAAAACCTGTGTTTTTAAATAAATACATATATTTTTTTAATTATTTTTTGTAGTGTGTCCAAAAAGGTGCATTTAATTTTGGCTTTTTATCCCTCAATGATTACTATCATTCATGTAAGTTCCATTCAATATTATGAAATACTTGTTTTCTAGTTTGTACAATATTTGCTGTTTTGAATGTGACTCTTTTCTCTTCCTCTTACAACTATTTAAATTTAAAACGCCACTAGTTTTGTCGATTCGATAGGGTCTTCAATAATTGTCCATATGTTTGTGATGTAGGAATGTACAATTAACTTGTCAAATACTTCCTACAAAAATATTTGTCCAACGTTGACTAATTAAAATTTGCATTTGTTCTATGGTTGGTTGTATTGATTGTGTATCCGAATTATTTCATGTATTGACCATACCTAAATATTGCTAAATAATTGTTTATTTTTAAATCAAAATGATAATAATAATAATAAAACATTTCTGCATTTGTAAAGAAATAAAAGATACGTTTGAAATTTGCATGACTGCCGTGTTTAGACGATTGGAACAATTGTACGTTGTTAAAAAGTGTTTTTTATTGCTTTAATATATAATGGGAAAAACTTTTGGAGTACGTGGCCATCAAATGAGGGTCGGTAGTGGGATTCGAACTTATCTACGTTCACTTTCCAGTCTCGTTTTCCAACTACCTCCCACCTGACTCAAACCTGGGTAGGTATGGGTCCGATCCCCACCACTGGCACAAAATGCAAGCCTATATTCGGCTTCGCTGAAACGTCCACTGGTGAAAGATGCGTTTCTCGTAATATATTCAAAGTAGTGAAAACAAATAATTATATGTATATATACAGGGGCTAAAATGGGACCTGTCAAAATTAACACATTGAAATTAATTAACTTTTCTCACATCACTTAAGCATATTGGGCACATTAGCGTTTTACTAAAATAACCCTTGAACATCACTTTACAATACCAATTTTCAAAACAATAAAAATATTTCTTTTTTACAGATAGCATTACCAAATTCTCGTTTATACTAATAACCCAGAATTTACATATTTTAACATGATAAAAATACTACTACATTATTTACTTAAAAATAAATTATATTATAAAATATGTACATATATACAAAATGGACATCACCAAATTTACAAATTTATTATTTCAAGGGATAACTATGGTTTTTTATAACATCTTTCAAACGCTTCGGATATGAATAGACCAAATTATTGATAAAATCTTGTGGAATTCGATTGAAAAGTTTTTGAAAGTAGCTAAAACTTCTGAGCTGTATAAGTACCTACTTGTTTGACTCCATCTTGGTAGTTGCCCTTACTTAATTCCAAAATATCCATGAAAACACAATGGATATGCAACCTTTTAACAATGCAATTGTAGTTTTGAGGAAAATCGGGACCACAGATAACCGTGGATTGCACTGCCTATGATTCGTACTTCAAAACACACTGATCAGCAAAAAAAACGATCTCTAGAAACAAACTGGACGGGTTTCATATGTTTTCGCAAATTCCACACGTCTTCTTCTATGTTCTGCTGTTAAAGGAACTTTTTTAGTGTTTTCCTTAACTGCAAATTAGTCGATTTCATTCGATTGTGAATAAGTGAATAATGAAAATGTGGTAATTCCTCTTTTTGTATTTGTTGGATAGGCTTTATTCTGTTTCTATTTAATCTGGTGATAATAAACGTATCATTTCGTTTGCTTATACATGGTGCAGGTCCAGCTCTTGGTGTTCTTGGATGTGTACAATCCTTTAAAGTTATGTATACAGTCCTTGTACTTACCTTAAATATATCCGCGATTTGTTCAATAGTTAAACCAAAATTATAACTTTTATTTGTTCGTAATTTTTAGCAGTTAAGAAATAGCTTTTACCATTTAAACGCATTGTAATCACGTGCGATAAACGTTCAAAATTGTGCCAAGGTTAAGGCTTCAAATTAAAGTATTTGATAGATCGATAAAACAAAAATGAGAGGTCAAGTTCTTAAAATTTTTCTTTGATCTTTTTAAATAAAATGTATGCAGTGACGTGTGCTGGGTTATGTAAGCACTTGGAAAATTATGTAAAGAAATTTTTTTTAATTTTTGTTGCGTAATAGCTTAATGTTATTAACTCAATATGTATAAAATTTTCAAGTGTAACTATTACCAATTACTCCCTTGAGTGCTATTTATCCAGAAATTTCAAGACACTTAGATATTTCTAATTATAAAAACCTTAAAAAACAATTAACTTCAAGTATTGATAGGCCATATTATTTTAGAATAATTACTTTGTTGAAAAAAATATCTCTCAAGTTAAAACAAAAAAGAATTGAAAAATTAGAGTTTATTGACAAGTTCCATTTTGGACCCTGTATATATATATATATATATATATATATATATATATATATATATATATATTATATATATATCGATTCTATTTTTTAAATTTATTTTTAAAACTTGGCCTTAGTTAGATTTAGCCTAGATGCAAAGTCAACAACCTTGGTTGTTTACAAACACAACTTTCTGGTAACGCTGATTAGTTGAAAACATAATTCTGTACCGCCCATAAATTCATCATCCCTTTTTATTAATTACATTTGTATTCATTAAGTTGATTATTTGTTTTTGTTGTATTTAAATAGTATTTTGCTTGAACACTTTGGATGTTTTACGGATTACATTTTTGGTTGTCAGATTAGATTGCTAACGGTTCGACTATGGATATCGTGTTTATATCGCGATAATCGAACAGTTCTAAAAAGTCTTTGATAATTTGCGCTACAATTGGTACTGCATGTATTACTTATTTGTTGTTTAGTTGGTTGCTACTGTTGCAATATATGTACAGTGTAATAAGTGGACATTTGGTGAAATTAAGCAAAGACGTTTTTTTCTTTAAACTAAAATTATCGGTATCATTGATGTAGTTGATAAAATGCTAAACTAAAAACTGGGTGGTTTAGCGGTATAGCGCTCGAATTTGGACCTCGGTGGGTATGGGGGTTCGAATCCCACCTCCGGCACTAAAATGCGGGCCCACGTTCGGCTTTGCTAAAATGCCCACTGCTGAAAGATGTTTCTAGTAAAACATTCAAAGTAGCAAACATAATAATAATAATAATAATAATAATAACTTCGAGTCCTACTATGGGCTAAATACCTACTTGTTGAAAAATGTTTTCTTTTTTACACAAAGACGAATAGATATTGGTGGTACAGTTTACTTTTAAGCACCAACAAACATGTAATAGAGTATAAACGTGTTTACAGGAGAAAACATTGTAGGCATCTATTAATAATATCCATCGATCGACTATTATATTAACAGCTGAAAGTGATAGACAATATTTGTTGTATTCAATGACAGATATTTTATTGGTAGACGAAGAATAATTATAGTGCACACTTGTGCTTAATATAAATTGCATTCAATTGGAATAGCTGCACAGTTAAATTGAACATTTGAACAATCGTCTTTTGTTATTTTTCAAAGTTGGAAGTCGACTAGGTAGGCCCAACTGACAATTCGTTATTTATTTTTATTATGCCAAGTATCGCTTTTTATTTGTTTGAAAAACACGAAAATAAGTTGTTTTTTGTTGTGTTTATTGTTTTTCATTTTTCCCCCTATGTTTTTGCATTTATGAGTAATCGTCGTTGTGAAGCAAGCATTGCTAGTCCTTGTATATCAATACTCTCCTACATATGTTTGTATTACATACACACACTGATATATGTGTATGTGTTTAATAACAAGCACTTATACTTCTTTTTTATTGTTTTTTTCTCTATGCTAATGACTATATTGCTTTATTCCGCCACTGCAATTAGTGTGTGTGTGTTGCTATTGGTCCAACTACGCTTGTGTACTGTGTCAATATTGGCAAATATATTATCCACATGTACTTGTTTCCAATAGGCTGATTTATGGAACCCCAAATTGTTTTGTAAACAAACAAAACAATTTGACAATTTCTTTTCTATTTTTCCGGGGTAATACTGCGCTCGACTCGAACTTCGGGTGTGCATAGATTCAATCGCCACTAGATGAGGGTCGTAGAACGTAAAAATACAAGGTCAAACATCCTGCGTAAATGGATGGACATACAACGCAACATTTTTTTGACAATATTATTGTATGGTGAAGTCCTAGTGAAAGGGTTCTCTCACTTGCTAAACCGGTAGTAACGTAACAGCATTTGAAGACACTGAGCAATTAGAATTGATCAGATTCACTATAAGTAATAAATTTACAAGTCGAAGATCATTCACCCGTAGTTCAGTGGTTTAAGGCGCAGGCCTGACACCAGATAGGGCGTGGGTTCAAGTTCATGTGTGTGTAAAACTTGAAAGGTATGTGCTGCTGATGATTCCAGATAAGGATGAAACAGCTGTACAGTGCTCCTGGTTGACTTGAAAACATAGTAAATTTATTATACAAGTGAATCTGACAATACTAATAAAACATTTCTAAAAATATTATTGTTTTGTCAATTCCACAATTTTTAAATTAATACATACACACCGAGTTTACATACAACTTGGATGCATTTAAGGTTTATCAAGTACGTGGACGTGTTGTGATGATCGAATTTAATATCTGTTAATTAGCGACAACAATGATGATATTAATAATCGTCCATATGGTCCATCCAGGATTTAAACTAACATGGATTGGGGACCGAGTTTACAGTACTATAACTGGGCTTCCTCCATGAAGTTTGAGTGCAAGCATACACCCAGTATTTTAAAGTATAACTATATCACACGTAACTTCCAGGATAGGGTAAATAATCCTGACAAAATTAAGGCAACCTTGTTAAATTTTGCAAGCTGCTGCACCGCCACAAGGATGCCTTCTAGCAGCCAAAAATCTTTGTTATTCTCTTTTATTTATTACATTTATGAAATCATTGATCTGCTGTACAAATATAAAAATAATCAAAACAGGTGCATTTGAATTCTACAGTATTGCATCTTTTTTCTCCCAGTATTACCCCTACCCTTTGCAGCAGCGGCAGCAGCAGCAGCTGTAGCTACATGTCAACAGCAGCAACAACAACAACAACAGCAGCATCAACTGTCCAATGACAACAACCGCTATCAAAACCAGTCGCACCATCACCATCACCATCATCATCATCCGTACGTGCATCAGCCAAATTCCAGTTTTCCCCTTGCAACACCGCTGACGATCGGCGCCGACCAGTCTCGTTTGAAGTCGTCGACCATTTCACCATTTTGTCACCATCATGCGCTTGGATTGTCACCAATCGATTTTTTGGGCGGGTCGAATAGCGACGACGTTGCGATGGCGATGACAACTACGACGCATCAGCAGCCAAATCGATTTATTCAAAATTCGCCCTTTTCACCTTTCAATCGGTCGAACCATGTGAGTTGTTGGGTGGTGATGACGTATGGTGCAATTGTAGTTGCAATCTGTGCCACTTTAAATGTTGTACGGGAAATGCATGTTTTAGCAGTGGACATTTTAGTGAAGCTGAACATGGGTTCTGGTGGTTGGGACTGAACCCATACTCATCTAGGTTTGAATCGATTTTGCATATCAACGATTAAAGAGAGTCACCTAGTCGAGGGGCCTTTTTGCTAACATTGAGTCAGCGAATGAACCACTGTCATTCTGGTTTCTACCTTCCAACTTGTATGATATGGATGATTGTGACAAGACAATAAACTCTTGCCAGAAATAGTCTTACGATTAACAACACACACACATGCTTCTAAGTTGTAACACGTTTGTTACTTCCTTATGGAATCTGAATCATGTTGTATCGATTTATTTTAAATTCTCTATTTTTGCCTTTCAATCGGTTGAACCATGTTTTTCGACACTACTTTAAGTGTTGTACGGGAAGCACGCATCTTTCAGCAGTGGACATTTTAGCGAGGTCAAACGTGAGCCCGCATTTGGTGCCGTAGTGGAAATCGAACCTGTTCGAGTCGAGCGCTCTACCGCTAGACTACTCCGATACAGATTGGTTTTAAATGTTTGTTTGGATACTTGGTACATGTGCTGGATTAATTTCAAATTCTTGTCTACGGCTACGTCAAATGACCACTTACTTGTCACAAAAAAGCATTGGGTTATTTTGTTTGGTTTTTACTACATCTTTTAGCAAGTGGACATTTTGCGAAACCAAATGAGGACCCGGTGATGGAACTCGAACCTATGCCCAATTTTGATTACGGCACTTTACCAGCTTTGTTAGGTGATGCTAATGATCCTGAGGATTTGAGTAATGTCTCAATGTCCGATGATGATGATGATGATGATATCCCTGACTGTTGATCCTCCATGTGCTGTCGATAGGCATCTAGACTAATAACAGTAGGGACCGAGTTCACTTTGTTGTTTGTTACGAAATCGATTGTTTTAATATGCCGTATAAATATAGAAATAATGAAGATATGACTGTGTCACCAACCAAAATGAATGAAACTGAGACTTTGTTACCCCAGGAGCAATAAACCAACGGAATCAATGGAAATCCTAAATGTTACTACGTAGATATTTTGATAAAGTTACTTAAAAAGGGAGTTGATTTTAGTACCCTAATGATCATAATAATGGAATCCACGTCAACTAGAATGGACACGATTTCAGCAGACTGGCCACTGGAGCCGAGTGATGGAGAATTGTCAACATTAGATAAACCAAAATTAAAATACAAGTTAGATATATTTCTTTTATAAATCATAATTATTACATATCTGACTAAATATTATTTATGTTATCAATGACTTGCCATTAAAATATTTTTTCTAATCATTATCTTTGTGTGTGTGATGTATGAACACCCCCCTCCCCAAACAAAAATAGTGAGAATAATTGACTTTTTCAATTAATTGGTATTTTTAATTGGTTTCTTTGACTAAATATATAGTAACACATGGGAGAGAATATTTGATGTTTGATTCTATATTTACTTAACATTATTTGTTTTAAAATATACCAACTGTAAGTACGTCCTATGTTAAAGTCAATACCTATATAAATGCAATTTGTATAAGTTTTATAGCAATTAACTTGTTATTAATTTATGTTCCTAATTTCTTTTTATTTATTAAACACAAGATTAGCGTTGTAAATACTTTATAGTATATTATCAGAAGAAAAATGCGGAAAAAAGTTAATAAATGTTGAAAAAGTGTTTGCTTTTTTAAATTATAATTTTCTTGAATGAATTTTACAAATAATTTGCTTTAATGTGACATTAGTATGATTACACTAGTGTTTTTACTGACTTCAATTTCTCCGTAAATTGTTACAACTAAAAATGATGTATTTTTTTGGATAAAACTAAAGTTTTTTGTTAAAAATCGATATTTCCGCAAATAAAATGAAAATGTAGAATAGACTATTGAAATAATGTTAAAATAATTTTATATTTTGACATATAAAAAATGGAATATTATGAATTTTTAAGGAAAAAAAATAAAAAAAGTTTTGTACTAGAAAAATTATTGTGCACTTTCAAAAATTGAAACAAACTACTTTTTCAAAATACAATTTACTGAAATTCAATTATTGTTATTAAAAAACAAGAATGAACAAATGTGTTTTATTGCTTTCATTAGTGAACGTTTAACTACTTTTTATTACAAAATGAAAACATTGTAGTTGCGTTTCGTACAAACTTTGGCACTTTATCTTAAAGCAAATGAAACACTGATGAAAAAAGTTATATTTTGGATTTCAGCATAGAGTCAAGTTTGTATAAACTTTATTTTAAGCAGTTAAAGGAAAGTTTATACATACTTTTTGCTACTTTGAGTGTTTTGACGGGAACTACGCATCTTTCAGCAGTGTGGACATTTTAGCGAGGTAGAACGTGGACCCTCATTTAGTGGGCCGATGGTTGGTATCGAACCCAGGTTCACACAGATTCGAGTCGAGCGTTGTGCTTCATCGAATTGGTTATTATTATTATTATTATTATAAAACCCTTTTGCTTTAAAAAATAAGCATGGGGCAATAAGATAACAATTACAGCAAAAAGTTTTGGCATTGAAGATTCTGCAAATCGAAGATTGAGCTTCCTTTTGGCTTTCACTTAACCCTGTCATTTGTGTAAGTCTGTCATCGAGATACGCGCGATTACTTCTTTGCCGCTGTTTGCCGGAATGGCGTCCTCTTGATTGTTTCCGTAGCAGTATAAATTTTTTACAGAGGCCAGGTTGCTAGTCTTACGCTCAAACCCTCCTCCTTTATCCAGGCTTGGGACTGGCTAGATTGAATCATTTCTGATCCAAAACTAGGCGGAGTTCATTGAATTGGTACGTTATACAAAATAACATCATCGTATAACAAAATAAATCAATTAATGTAAGCATTAGTATTTTTATTTTAGAATAGAATAGTATTTTTAAAGATAAAATGCATTTTACTTATGCCAAAGTCACAATTGCTACAAGGAACGGTGTTACATGTTTGCAAGAATAATTTTAAATCTATTTAAGTTTGTTTTGTTTACATAAATTAATTTAAGCACAATGTGGGTCTAAATTAAAAATAGTTATATTTTTGATAATTTTCATCCAACAGTGACAAACATTGCATGAAATAGCTATCATGTAACAATTTATACTAAATACTTAGTTTTATTTCAACGTGTGGCAATGTTTTAAGTTAAAACACATTACACTCATGTGAGAGTTACATGCTTTTGTTGAAAACAATACTGTATGTTACATTACAAAACTTCTGCTCCAAAGACCGTAGAGCAACAAATTGATCTCATGTATTTCAACATTTGCATCCAAAATCATTGTGATATTCATTTCAATTATGCTTTCTCCAATAGTTCTTAGTCAAGTTTTATGTGATTTATCGACCTATTTTTCGCCATTTTCAATTGTCCATTCTAAAGCAGATTTTATTGGTCGTAGAATTTTTTCGTCTAATTGTAGTAATGTCGTGTAGTGGAAGAGTCCGTTCTTCTCATGAGCTCGTTGTTGGAAATGCAATTACGCGAAGTAATCTTTACAATACTTCAAAGACACCTGCGATTAGAAACGTCCACTATCTTATAAGTATTGTTAGTTCGCTTCCATGTCTCATTTTGATATATATATTTGATGCGTACAAACGAAATGTTGTCTTTAGGTAAATGGAAAAACATGAATTGAGTTTATGAAAGACCGATATTGCCTTTTTTAAATTCACTTTTTTTCACTTAAAAAATGTATTTAGATATTACATAGGTTAAAACAAAAATAGCTATTTTTCTGCAGGCTATGTTGTTAATTTTTTCATTATGACAAAATAGGACATTTGTAAGCATATCAAAATTACGAAATTATTTGTATATTGGTGAAAATGAGATTACATTAACAAGTTAACCAGGAGTAGCATAGCAATCCACCTGAGCCAAGTGGTCACAAAAAAGATTATTACATTTGTTATTATTATTATTATTATTATTATTATTATTAAGTACTTTGTAGTGTATAATACAATCAATTATTTGGTGACTAAAACATTGTATATATACTTTGTATTTTCTCCAACATTTAATGTTACATTTTGCATTAACTATAGTCAACCTTTGATTATAAACCAGTTGACATTTAATAAAGATTTTTTTAAATTATTTATGACATATATGAATAAAATTATAACTATATTGTATTCATAATATGGTTTTGTGCATTGTATAATAAAGCGGAATTTAAAAAAAATTAAATTACATGGCTCCTGAAGAAGTTGTAAACATATAAAACTACAATGATTTCTATAAAATCTTTAAAATTTGTATAATTTCAAGATGCAATTGTTAGTTAAACTTTATCGACTTTTTCAACAAATTTTGCAAACATGTATTACTTTCAATTTAAGTGAATTAATTGAATTAACATATTGGAAGAACACATTATATGTATAATACAATGAAAATGTGAATAGCTTGTTTTTTTCTCCATATTACTCTTTCGTTTAAATTTTATTAATTAACTAATTTATTATGGTGCGTAAATAGTTCGTTTTAAAATGTGTTTCGGTTTGTTGTGTTTACACCAACTGTTTTGTTTTGTTTTTCGTTTAATTGCAACATCATGAATATATTATATTTATGATATTTTTTATTTGAGATAAGGGAATAGTAATTATGATCCACATAAGCGCCAACAACTGTGTTACCTAATGCACACATAAATTTAATTCGTTTTCCAATTGATCTGCTTTGTTTCACATTAATTAAGGTGGAACGATCCACTGTCAATCAAATGCACACATCGTGTTTTTTGTTTATTTTTCACTTATGGTGTAGTTTTTGCAAGAAATATGCTGGTACATGTAATTAGTTGTCTCTCTGTTAATCGTTTTTTTTTCAAGCTATTCAATAAATTGCGAACCAGTTTTATTTTCGTTGGAGTGTGGGGCTAGTTTATTTAATAGAATGGAGTGTTGTGTGTGTATAAAAACTGGTTTCATTATTTTGTTATTGTTGAATTGTTTTATGGAAAACATTTTTAGCAAGTGGATTTTTAGTGAAGTGGAACAGGGGTATCCGCATTGAGTGGCACTCAAACATATGTCCGCCCAAGTTCGAGTTCAGTGAGCTACCACTATATCATTCATTCATTCATTCATTTTGGTTGGTGACGTGGTCACCTCTTCATTATTTCCCATATTTATACATGTAGAACGATCGATTTCGATGGCTTGACAAGCGTAACAAAAGTGGAAGAAAAACAGTTTCTTGGCTAGTAGACGGCATCCTTGTGACGTCGCCACTGTTCGCAAAGATTGACGAGGCCGCCTGATTTTTTGTCAGGGTTATCTCCCTTAGCCCAAGGGCTACATATGGTATACGTATACCTTTAGATACCTTTTAAGTATCCTGGGTGTATGTTCGCACCCACCCGCCGTAGCGGAAGCCCAGTTGTACCGCTGTGCACTCGGACCCTGCTGTTATTAGTCTAGATGCCTGTTGGCACCTAGTCCAGAATGCACCACGTGGAGGACTAACAGTCAGGAATATCACCATTATTGGAAATTGAGACTTTATAAGCATTACTCAAATCCTCAGGATCATTAGCATCTAAAGATGGTTGACGATTCTGTAAGCTGTGGTTTTGTATGATGATTATCTCGTTTATCTACAGCGTGTGGAGTGATCGTTACTGATTACGCATATTGATGATTCTAGCTAACTTTTAATTATGATCCAGTCTGATATTAATATTAATATTTTATATTACTAATGATCCATATTGGGGAAATTTTAATTGTATTTTATTTATAATATGGTATAACATAACATAACATAAGTTGGTAGCAGAGTCACCTCTTTGTTAATTCTAAGTTTGAATAGCTTCTCGAATTTATATATCAAGAGGCTGTCGGATGCGAATTGAACTTGAAAGAATAAATGACGTTTTTTGGTTTAAAGACCGCTTCCTTGCAACGACGCACGTGTTCACAGGAATTGACGAGGCGATCTTCTTTAGGGTTGACGCCGGTTGACAGATTCACAAGGCTAACCGTCTTGGGTGTATGCTAACACCCATTCACTGAACGGGAATCCAGTGAAAACCCAGATATACCGCTATGCACTTGGTTCCTGCTGTTATTAGTCTAGATGCATGTTGGCACCTAGTCCAGGATGCACAACGTGGAGGATGAACAGTCGAGCACTGTACCGATAGACCACCTCCGTATAAGTATTCTGCATCCAGACTGAGATGGAATGGGTTTAATCTGTTAAGCTTTGCCTACCGTATAGATTTGCACAGCGTTCTATAAATCTACGTTTGTGTGTGAGAGAGTAACTATTCAACTATGAGTATATCGCCTTAGCCTGTTGACGTTTATTATATATATATATATATATATATATATATATATATATATATATAGATTTACTCATTTTTGCAATTTAAACTGAAAAATGCTTTTTTCCAAAATAATCAATTGTATGAAATCCATTAATTGTACAAAAGCAATGCTTTTGTTGAATCAATTTATTTCTCAGTATAGTTGCAAAGTTTTATTGCTACTAGTGATTTTATTCATTATTATTGTTGCTGTTGTTGTTAGTAGTAGTAGTAGTAGTAGCCCTGGTATATCAGCATACTATCATTATTCGTTAATGAAAGGTTGATGAATTGTATCCACCTTTTCTATATTATTATTATTATTATTATTATTATTATTATGAGTGAGTTATTATTGTATGCACTTGTTTTGATTGTCATGTATTAACATGCACTTTTTAAACAACGCCATGTTTGGGGCTGTATGTGTGTGTGTTACAAATTAGTGAAGCGACATTTATTATCGATTTTAGCCTATTGTGTGTTTATCGTTATCACGTTTTTGCATTTCCTGTTTGTTTAATTGTGTCGACAATTATTCATTGTCTTGTTGAGGGCGATGTCACTGGGTGGGCCATGTGTTAATAACACAAGTGTGCAATTTTTACTACGTAACTCTCTCTCTCTCTCTCTACTTATTGAATACATTTTTTTTCACATTTATTAAAAATAATTATTTGCATTAATGAAGTCTAAAGTTTGTAATTGTAATTGATTTTGTAGTTTGGTGTGGTATCGTTCTAGTTGATTATGTATGTAATGATGAATTTAGAAAATGATTACGTTTACATTATTGTGTCATTTTTGGGGGATATATATTGTTTGTCATAATTAGGATAGATATTAGTTAATATTCAATGTCTGTAATCTAAACACCACTATTTATTGAAATAATTTTAAAGAGGACTTATCGATTATCTACACTGTTGATACAATATTAGCAACTAACGTAATCAGTGGAAAGAACTTTGATTTACAAACCAATGGGTCTTGAATTCGACTGGTAGTAACACTTATTTTAGAAATACTGGACAGTTCTAATCTATTTTTATAATCCTTTCACTTATTTGTACAATATTTTTGACGTACTGTAACATTGGCTTGTCCAAAAGTCGATTGGAAGAAAAGGAAAGGTGGTTACAAAACGTACTTGGGATGGATGCTGTTCAGGACGATCTTCACACTATTTTGGCCGGGACTTTATCCTGCAAACAATGACAAAGTCGTTGGATTGAAATATCTGTCCACACCTCTGAAAACCGTGAACAGATGCTATACGAATTTGCAATATTTGTTGTTGTTGTTATTATTATTTGATGTAGGCCCATTTAAATATCGGCGTGGTTAGATCACTGGATTTGAACTTGGGTAGGTATGGGTTCGAGTCCTACTACGGGTGTTGATGTAGGCCCTTGTTTGGATTTGCCTAATGTCTACTACATTCAATCAATAAAAGCAATTGAAAACACATTATGCCGGGATGGTCTAGCGGTACAGCGCTCGAATTTGGACCTCGGTGGGCATGGGTTCGAATCCCATCACCGGCCCACTAAAATGCGGAATCACATTCGGCTTCGCTAAAATGTCTACTGCTGAAAGATGCGTTTCCCGTCAAAGCATTCAAAGTAGCAAACATTAAAAATAAAATGAAATAAAATATAAAAAATTTAAAAAATTATATAGACAGGGATGCTAATAATCATGTGGATTTGAGTAATGCTTGTAAAGTCTCAATTTCCAATGATGGTGATATTCCTGACTGTTCCTCCTCTACGTGGTGCATCCTGGACTAGGCACTCATAGGTATCTAGACTAATAACAGCTGGGACCGAGTTTAGAGCGGTATATATATATATATATATATATATATAGAGAGAGAGAGAGAGAGAGAGAAATTACAAGCTTAAGCATCCAACATTGTTTTCTTTATTTTAGCCATAAAAATGACAACGTATAGATAGATAATAATCATCATCATGTACTGACAAAACTTATGCGCATCGAAATTAATTTTTGTTGTACCATAAAGCTATTTACATTTTGAATATTTCTCCTCGTCTCGACGAGTGTGATTTACTCACTGTTTTGTTCGAAATAATTTCCGTTGTTTGTCGAGTGTTTTTCTGAGTGTATGTATTCGATTGCCATTCATTTATTTGCTATTGTTGTATTATACACGACATACGCATGCTGCATTAACCCAACGTCAATTTGTTACCCCCACCCCCTACCTCGAACCTTTTCTTCCACATTTTTTGTCAAAAAATAGGTTGTCACAACTCGTTTCGAATATCGTAAATGTTGTTGGGACAGATTTGTTGGGGGCACTACTACTACTGCTACTGTATAGACGCAAATAAATATTTGCATAAAATTTTAATTACATGCATAAATTGTGAATGAATGGGTGGGTGGTTGGCTGGTTGGCTGGTTGCGACTACTTGATTAGAATTCACATTTTTGTCTGAAAACTGCGATTAATGAGATGACCTTTCGGTATGCATCACCATCTGTTGTTTGCATATACATGAACACACATACACACACGTGTATTATACTATTAATGTCCGCATAACTGGGAACATAAATTTTAATCAATCTTCATTTATTTATTAATTAGATAAATGGCTCAGTACGTATTTACATTTTGCCTATATTTTACAGCGTTGGTATATATATATAGGTTGTATCAACACTAATTTTATTTACAAATAATTTTTTTGTGACAGTCTTATCGGTTAATCTCTAAATTTTCTAAATATCTTCTTGTCTGTGTGATGAACCAATTTATTTTTATTTTTCATTATATCGCGTAAAGAAATTTTCATTAGTTCAATTAATTGTACCCATATTTCATTGCGCTGTGGTAGTAAATAATTTTTGTGAATGAATTTTAGAAATACACAAAATATTGTGTTATCATTTAAACCAACATTGGTAGAAGATTTAATGTATTACATTTTCATCTTTTACACGACATGGGATGACAGAGAGGTTTTTATGGTGCTGGAATCGTGTGGGTTTTAGTCTAGTCAGCAACAACAAAAGTTGATAACAGAATCGCCTCTTTATTAGTTCCAAGTTTGCATAGCATCCCCGAATTCCTATACAAAGAGGTTGTCAGATGCGAATTGACCTTGGGGCTGGGATAAATGAAGTTTCTTGGCTTGAAAAACGCTTCCTTGTGACAACGTTAGTATTTACGGGAACTGATAAGGCGATGTTATTTGGAGAAATAAGTGGGATAACGCCGGTTGATGGATCCACAACCCTAACCGACTACATATGGCAAATGGATACCTTGAGATACCTTTTAAGCATCTGGGGTATATGCTGCATCCATTCATTGAGCTGGAGTCCAGTGGAAGCCAAGTTATACTGTTGTGCATTCGGTTCCTCACTGTTATTAATCTAGATGCCTGTGAGCATCCAGTCCAGAATGCACCTATTCCAATATATGGGAGTGAAACGTGGAAGCGAACAGACAAGATTGATAAGATGGTGGATGTTTTTTATCGCCGGTGTCTTAGAAGCATTTTAAAGATTACCTGGTGCGGTTGCATTTCAAATAATGAGGTTATGAGAAAAACCGACTATCGTTCACTACATGACATCATTACAATTAGATGAAAAAAATTAGTTGGTCAAATTATACGTTTACCACCCGAAAAACCAGCGAGAACGGTTTTGGAATGGACAATTGATGATAGCAAAAGAAAGGTTGGGGTAGACCACAGAAAACGTGGCGAAGACTCATTTGGGAAAGTCTAATTGAAATGAATGTTTCATGGGATCAAACAAAACGTTTGGCAAAATGTTCAGATATGTGGAAAAATGTGGTTTTTATGTTCTTTTTAAATTATGGGATTTTGTTGTTGTTTTTTGCTGTAATTGTTATCTTGTTGCCTCATGCTTATTTCTAAAGCAAAATGGTTTTGTAATAATAATTTTTGCTGTTATTATTTTTTTATATTGATGGTAAAAATGTATTTTACGCTGAATGTATCTCTAGTGAGATATTAAAGCTTAACAATATTAATAACAATTTGATTGACTAAAATAATTACGATGAGTATACGCATGTTTAAATATACATACTTGACGATTATGTAATACTTTATCACGATTTATGGAGATTAATTTGGCTGTAATCTTTCCAATAATAACTTACGTATGTTTGCTTAGGAATTGTGATTAATCAATGGTATTGTTTAATCTTTTTTTAACAATACTCATACATTTAAAAATTAATTCATTACTAATCAACAATAACAACAATAAATGATTGAATTGAATGTAACATGTGTATGGTCTCAGACAAATCAATTATTGATTTGAACTTGAAGTGATTCTTTAGGTTCCCATTTGACAAACTGTTGAATTAGAATATGTTATGAAAGGATAGCATTGTAAAAAGTAACCGATACGTTTAAATATGTTTAAATATGTTTAATTCCATTGTTTGACTGAGTTTTGTATTTATCTTTTTAATGACTTAACACTATTATTTGGTTAAACAATTTTTTAATGCCCAATTTTTAAACCGAGAAGTTTAGGACTTGAATTCCTTTTGTCTGGGCATGTATAAAGTTCAGTATCATCAACAAATAATAGTGTTGGGAAATTGACTCAACTGTATCTTGACTATGATATCCGATTGTGAGGCCATGGCTGAATAAATATTGATATCTGTTAAAGGAACTCCACTGTAGCCAGTCCCAAGTCTGGTTGGGAAAGGAGGAGGGTTTGAGCGCAATATTAGCAACCTGGCTTCTGTAAAATTATTGCTAAAGAAATAAGAAGACACTACAGTAACGAGAGAAAAGTATGATTACGATGACGGACTTTGGCGAAATGTGGAATAGAATTTCAATCTTTGATACGCACGATCTTCAAAGATAAAAGTGTAATGTACAATTCTATGGAATAATCTTGCGTTGCTCCATGCTTTTTAGAGCAAAGAGGTTTTGAAATAATAATAATAATAATAATAATAATAATAATAATAATAATAATAATAATAATAATAATAATAATAATAATAATAATAATAATAATAATAATAATAATAATAATAATAATAATAATAATAATAATAATAATAATAATAATAATAATAATAATAATAATAATAATAATAATAATAATAATAATAATAATAATAATAATAATAATAATAATAATAATAATAATAAATAATTTGTTAAACGCTTACGTAAGTCTTGGATGTGATTATTATTGAAGAGAGGGCATGCGTTGCCCATTTAATTTCAATAACTGAAAAGCACGCATTAAATTTGCATTAACTGAAGCAAAATGCTTTTGGTTAGCCTGTTTCGATATTTGTACAAAATTATTTTTACTTTAGAACTGATAAAAAATGTGTTATCTTCAATGTGATCTTCAATTCATTATTCGGACATGTATATTAACTTTTTTCACACACGACTTTTTGTACATGTAAGCATCCAGCTGTAAACATGTTCATTACAGCGTTAAATTTTTTACCGGCCTAAAGATGAACATTTCTATTTCTTGTTTGTTCGATACTTTTTTCTGTAAAAACGCGTTTGTATCCAATGTATATATATATATATATATATATATATATATATAACCCTGTTTGCTTTTTTTACTTTTTACTTTACACTAAATGATATTATTGTATTCATTATAAAGACAGAACATTTTATTTATTTATTTACGTTTACTACGGGAAATATCTTTTAGCAGTGGACAATTTAGCGAAGTCGAACGTGGGCCTGCATTTAGTGCCGGTAGTGGAATTCGAACCCATATCCACTCAGGTCCAAATCGAGCACCATATATATATATATATATCATTGCTTGGATGCTTCATGAAAAACATTTTTTACGCCGAACATAGGCCTACATTCAGTGCCAACGGTGGCTTTCAAATCTATACCCATCCAAATTCGAGTCCAGCGTTGTACCACTAGACCACCTTGATACTACAACATTTGTAGTAGAATTAAATTTTGCCCTACCAACATTTACTCGCTTCCTATTCTAACTACATTGTTTCAACAGTTTAGTGACCTTTTAACGACTGGAGAAACTGATAAACATGTAGCGATTTTGGTCGTTTTTTACAATTGTCATTGTTGTTTGTTTGTCTGTCTGTTTTGAACGTCTTTTGGTGTGAAGAACATGGAGCAATGCAAGATTGTTCCACATAATTGTACATTACATTTTCTGCTTCGAAGATTGGAAGTTGTAGTTGGATTTCACCGAACCCCGTTGTCGAAACCATGCCGTAATTTAATGGAATAATGTTGTCTTGCTGTTTTTTCAGCAATAATAATTTTTTGCAGGGGCCAGGCTGCTAACCTTGTGCTCATAGCTTCCTCCCTCGTTTCTCAGCCTGACTTGGGACCGGCAATGGTGGAGTTATTCGTTGTACTCGGAAATAGATTTACTTGTAAATGCGAAGTACAAACAGTTTTAAACACATGATGTATATTTGTCAAAGCAGTATGAAAATCAGATTATGTTTATCATGTGAAAATTTGACCTTATAACACAAAATAACAAATATCAATATATGAATAGTGAAATTACAAATGGGAGGTTTCAAAAACGAAACAGCTGTACAATGTTTTTCGCTTATTGAAGTTATGTATCTGTATTATTATCAATTTATAAGAATAAATGGGAAGTTTATACATCAATAAATGCTCAATCATTATAATTTCGCTGGTGACGTAGTCACCTCTTTATTACTTCTATATTAAACAATCGATCTTGATAGCTTAATAAGCATAACAAACGTAGTAGAGTAACGACGTTTGTTGGCTGGTAGACGGCATCAATGTGACGGTGCCACTGTTCGCAAATATTGATACGACCGCCTGGTTTTTCTTAAGGTTGACTTTTTTATCCCAAGGGCTACATATGGTATACGTAATCGTTTTATGTTATTAACTTAATATGTATAAAATTTTTAAGCGTAACTATTACCATTTACCCACTTGAATGCCATTTATCCAAAAATTCCAAGACACTTAGGCATTTATAATTATAAAAAAGTTAAAAAACAATTAACTTTAAGTATCGATAGTCCATATTATTTTAGTATAATTACTTTGTTGAAAAAATATAACTTTCAACTTAAAACAGCGAAAATTGAAAAATAAGAGTTCACTGACAAGTACCATTTTGGACCCTGTATACCTCAAGACACCTTTTAAGTACCATGGGTGTATGCTTGCATCCACTCACCGAAACGGAAGCCCAATTATGCTGCTATGTACTCGGTCTTTATTGTTATTAGCTTAGATGCTTATTGGCACCTAGTTCAGGATGCACCACGTGGAGGAGGAAGAGTTGGGAATATCGCTATCATTGGAAATTGAGACTTTATAAGCATTACTCGGATCTTCAGGATATTATTAGCATTCCGAATTGCTCAATGCTGTTGCGCAATTAGCAACGGATATATTTTTTGGAATAATTATCATCATATCCATCTAAAGATCGATTAACTGAAGCTGTTGCGCCAAATAGTGCAGTTTTCGCAATTTATTCTTTTTTGTTACATTTTCCGACTCAACATGATACAAATAATAATACTAATATTTCACTTTCACCTTCTCCATGGTGTTTGTACAATAAAATGATAATTTATTTTTAAATTTAGATTATACCTTAATTAATGGTCATTTCGTGTTTGTTACATTTTAGTAAATAAATTTCAAATATTTTCAAAATGTTATCATTTTTTGTAAACATGTGTATATTACGTATTTATGAAATGATACTTTTGAAGTTTTATCCTCTGCTTGATGCATAATAGACATTGGTGTTTTGTGTTTCCAAAATAATCTACAAATTGAACAGGTTGTCGATGTGTATATTTGAACAAATGGAATGAAATATTGTGTACAATACGTTATGATAAAAATTAGTACAATGCGATTAATAGTCTTGTGATAAGTGTTCTTTGTATTACCAGTTTTTTTTCGTGGTTGGTGATGTGGTCACCTCTTCACTAGTTGTATAGCATATTAAATGATTGACTTTGGTAGTTTGATAAGTATAACACATGTAGGAAAATAACGAAGTTACTTGGCCTACAGATGGCATCCTTGTGACGGCACCACTGTTTTCAACCGCTTGATATATTTATAGTTATCTCTCTTAGCTCAACGAATACGTATGGTATAGATATACCTTAAGATACGTTCTGAGTAACCTGGTTGATTGCTTGCATCCATCTACCAAGACAGTAGCCCAGTTGTACCGCTGTGCACTCGATCCTTGTTGTCCTGGGTGCACCGAATCCAGGATGCACTACTTGGATGTGACAGGAAAATTACCATCGTTAGAAATTGAGACTCAAATCTCCAAGATCATTAACATCACTCTATGATCAATGGATCTATCCTAACTCTAATATTCAGTGTTTATACGGTTAACTTATGGTTAGATGTGAAAATTAGACATTAAATAAAAGCGCATTTTTTACTTTTACCAAATTGTACATTTTCCATTGAACACACTATAACAACATTTGCCTTCTAAAGGGGCACAATAAAAGTCATCTAAATGTCAACATTGTGGAAAATTTGGTGACATTTACGCTTTGTGCGATTTAATGAATAATTGGTATAAATAAATAAATAAATTTTTTAAAGTGCAAACGAGTTTATTGTTGCAAAATATTCTATTATTTGTTGGGCCACTTGTATGCATAGTTGTTGTTGTTGTTGTTGTTGATCAAGAACGAAAAAACGTTTTCAAATAAGAATTACTCCAAATTTGATGACGTAATGATGATAACAATGCAGTTCATATGAACATTTTTCAGTATTTGGTCTGTTTTCAAAATTGTGTCTATTAGTATGTGTGGTGGTTTTGTTTTGCTATATTGCAATAATATTAGCATATATTATTATTATTATTATTATTATTATTATTATCACCATCATTGGAAATTGAGACTTTATAAGCCTTACTCAAATCCTCAGGATCATTAGCATCCCAATTTGTTATATTGTATTTTTGTTGTTGAGCTTTTGTCTCTTTTATCAGCAGTCGCTGTTTTTGGTCAGTGTTCTCTATTTAGTTCTGTATCGAACCAATTTGGAAGCATTATAACGATGCAATCATTTTAGTGAAAAGCTTTTGCTGGCTGATGCTCTTTCTTCCCCAAACTCTCCTCCTTATCCAGGCTTAGGATTGGCTAGATCGGTTCATTTGTGATTCTCTTCGGGCCGTGTTTGTGTAATGTATTTTCTCTATCTAGCTAATTATTTACTTTTTATTTCATTTATTTATTTATTTTATTTATTTTTATTTATTTATGGTTATTGGCTTGGATACTTTAGTAGAAGTAGCTTTCAGCACACACAAAAATATGTACAATTATTAAATTATATCGTGTCTGTAAAATGTCATTTTACAGCATTGCTTTATTATTCTACATATTGTTTATCTATATATTGATTGGAATATTGATACAATTATTTAGATTTACAATGTTTCGAAATGCTTCAAAATATTGTGCCAAAGTGGCAGAGATGGTAAGAGCGCTAGACTTTACTTTCAGTTTCATCCTCGACTTTACGAAATGTCCACTTGATAAAAATGTTTCCCATAAAATGTTCAATCAATATAAACGAAATTGTAAATAATAATAATAATAATAATATTGTTTCTTTAAATCTACCATTACCAGTCTGGTTCGGATGTGCCAATGGATGCCGTATCGCCGCTTATACCGTCACTGGGTGCTCTAAGTCCATCACTGAGTGCATTTATGGCTGCTGGTCCATTTTACGGAGCTGCACTGCAAGCAGCTGCAGCCGTGGTTGCTGCGTCGCCTAGCCCAACGCTATTTCAATCCCAGTCGCCTTTCTATTTGCCCACATCGAAAACGGTGCTGACCAATTCGGAAAGCAACAGCCAAGCACTGCCAACCGACAATTCATCGTTTGATCCCACCTCGCCATCGAAATGCTCGGCCACCTGTGTATCATCGTCACCTTCGTCCGTTGCTGTTGCAGCTGTTGCCGCTGCAGCAGCAGCTGCTGCTCTCAGTCAATCGTCATCTCCAACAGCGGCTGCTGCTGCCGCATTTCATTCGGAGCTTATCAAGGCGGCTAGTGAGTTTGAAATTGCTTTTTTTTCGGGGGTGCGATACTGTCCTTTTCGATGAAGAAATTATGGAACAGCAAACGTAATTTATATAGGTGCGTAAGATGACCAAAGCAACAGCCAATGAAATGTGACCTTCACATTGACTTATCACATTTATCCACTCAAGCTTGTTGTTATAATTTACACTTTGTGTCAAACCATATTTTTGGTTTTGCGTGGGACGTTAATAATACTGAGGAGTTGAGGAATGCTTGTAAAGTCTCAATTTCCGATTATTATGGTATTTTTTACTATCACCTTCACTTGGTTCATCCTTCACTAGGTGAAGTAAAGTACCTGGACTAACAAATCGGTATAACTGGGTTTCCACTTTGACGGATGGGTGCAAGCATACACTCAGGTTATTTAAAAGGTATATCTATACATAGAAGTTGGACTAAAAGATATGACCCTGAAAAAATATCAGGTAATCTTGCCAATTTTTGCAAACAGTAGCTCCGTCACAAGGATGCTGTCTATTAATTGAGAAACGTCATCATTCTTCTACCTTTGTTACGCTTATCAAGCCATCGAAGTTAATCGTTTATTATGCCGTACAAATGAAGAACTAATGAAGGAACGACTGTTACCGACCACAATGAATGATTCGTTTTAGTTTGGTGTACCCAAATTGTTTTTAGCCATCATGAACCAGAACTTGTCAACATTTCCGGCATCTTTTCATTTCTATTCTAAAATTGCTCCTACCGCTTTCTTTAGATGATGAAAAGAGAATTGGAATGATGTCATGTAGTAAAAAAATCCGGTTTATCTCAAGATCATAGAGTTGGTAATTCATTTCATTCATTTTGGTTGGTGACGTGGTCACCTCCTCATTATTTCCCATATTTATACGACATGTAGAACGATCGATTTCGATGGCTTGACAAGCGTAGACAAACGTGGAAGAATAACAAAGTTTCTTGGCTGGTAGACGGCATCTTTGTGACGTCGCCAGTGTTCGCAAAGATTGACGAGGCCGCCTGATTTTTTGTCAGAATTATCTCCCTTAGCCCAAGGGCTACATATGGTATGCGTATACCTTTAGATACCTTTTAAGTATCCTGGGTGTATGTTCGCACCCACCCACCGTAGCGGAAGCCCAGTTATACCGCTGTGCACTCGGACCCTGCTGTTATTAGTCTAGATGCCTGTTGGCACCTAGTCCAGGATGCACCACGTGGAGGACTAACAGTCAGGAATATCACCATCATTGGAAATTGAGACTTTATAAGCATTACTCAAATCCTCAGGATCATTAGCATCATTAGCATGTGATTGCGCCAATACTTCTGAGACATCGGGGATAGAAAACATTTACTATTTTACAAATTTTGTCTATTTGGTTTCTACTTTTACAAATTTTATACAAAGTTATACGTAGAATTGACAAACAACGTTTTATTTTTGAGCTATTGGAAAAAGGAGGCTATATTGGCTTTAGCATATTGAAAACTGGCATGGTTTTATCAAGGATAACTTAATATCAGCTTTTGTTGTTTTGCATAAATTTTTCTTAATGTTTATTACTTTGAATGTTTTACGAGAAACATCTTTCAGCAATGGACATTTTAGCGAAGCCGAACGTGGGCCCGCATTTTAGTGCCGTAATGGGATTCGAACCCATGCCCACCGAGGTCCAAATTCGAGCGCTGTACCGCTAGACCACCCCGGAAAATGCATCTTCCAACAGTGGACATTTTAGTGCAGTCAAACGTGAGCCCGCATTTAGTGCCAGTGGTGGGATTCGAACCCAGGTCCAAGTCGAGCGTTGTACCGCCGGACCATCCCGGCTCAATTAGTTTATTAAAACTGGAAATTATTTATTGGAGTACTGTTAAAAATTGTGCGACTTAATCCTCACTTAGGATAGAAAGTGAATGTTGATTAAATTTTGTTGTTTTTTCTGTTTTGGCTAAAACGGTTTTTGGTACATTTATGTTGACTATTTAGCATGAGTATTAAACACACACACACACACATTGAATAAATGTATTTGCCAATCGATAAAAATATTACTGTTTCACATCCTGTTTTGATACAACCAACTTTCATTTACAGTACATTTCAACTAAAAACAATTTTCTATTTTGTTAATGATGAATGATGCATTTCCATTCATAAAAACGTTCAAAATAAAATGTGGCCATATATATATATATATATATATTATATATATATATATATATATATATATATATATATATATATATGCCATACGCAGTGGGCTATTGTTAATTAGCAAATAAAAATGGTTATATGTAATTTGACCCCATTATCGATTTGGCCCCTCTCCCCAATTTTGATGATACATCAGTAGATAAGGTGATGATTATTAGAATGCCATGTTTTCCCATGTTCACAAAATATTTGTTTTTTCGATATATATATTTATATACATGTATACCATCACAACACACAACTGTGTTTGATGAAAACAGGTTTAGCCCCCTCAAAAAAAGCATGTGTAAGATAACAAAGCCCATGACTCATTGCGGAGGTGACGCGAATAGTTTGCTTGGTTTTCTACACAACTGTGATCATGTTCTGCGATGGTGTTTGACAAGATTTGATTCAAGTTAAGTGACAGTTTGTGGTAAACAAAGGGTCCCACATATTAATATTAAAATTGACAACGTTGAGTGCTATAGGTTTCAATGATTTATTGCTATATATTATTAACTTTGACATGCATGTATGTATTGACGAGGAATTAAGATGACAAGGTTTCACATGAACACATCCATTGGTCAGATGTTAATGACGGTTGGTTTTGTACCAAATACTTTGACAATGACTTTTCTTTCAAAAGTGCCTTTTAAGTTGTTCCATCGGTTGGCTAGCTTTTGCTATTCATTGAGGCCATCGTTTTTGCCTTCCTATTTCTATTTGTACTATTGTGAATGTTGTACACGAAGCGTATCTTTTAGCAGTGGACTTTTTACCGAAGCCAAACGTGAGCCCGCATTTAGTACCAGAGTTGAGGTCGAACGTTCTACCGCCGGCACATAGCTTGAATGTTTGATGCGAAGCACAAGTGAACAATTAGTATCCAATGCAGGTAGTGTTCTTTTCTCCACACACACTTAATGTCCTCTAACCAGACAATCAAAAACCCGTTTGTTTTCTATCCCACCAACTCTCTTGTAGCATGTGAACCATTCATTGCCAATATTACTGTATTTTTGACTTTCCAGATTTATACAAAACCACCGGTTCAAATCATCACTCCATTGTCTCTAATCCTAATCCGCTGGTTGGCGACAATTCGTCGACCTTCCTAGGATCAAATTACAAGTCGTCGACGGCAGCGACGGCCAACACAACGACGCATGGCATTTTGTCTAATTCGGGACGTGTGGCCAATTTCAGTCCAACGATTCAACCAAAGTTACATTTGACCGAAAGCCGCCGATATGAAGATGTCAAAATGAATCAATCATCCGAATGTCTTCCAACGTGGCCTACCAATCCGTCGATGCTGAAAGATTGTGCCGAGTCGAACAGGTAAGTGATGAGTTGGAAGGAATAGGCGGCAGTTGCTTTTCTTCTTCATTTGGTTGGCGATGTAGTTGTCGCTTCATTATGTTCCGTATTATAGGGCATAGCATACGATCAATTTTTATGGTTTGATAAGCGTAACAAATGTAGAAGAATAACGAAATCTTTTGACTGGTAGATAGCGCCAGTGATGGACGAGGCCGTTTGATTTTTTGTCAGAATTATTGCCCTTATCCCAGGGGCTACATATGATTTACATGTACCTTAATATACCTTTTAAATACCCTGGATGTATGCTCGTACCCACCCACCATAGCGGAAACCCAGTTATACCACTGTACACTTGGTCCCTGTTTTTATTACTCTAGATGCTTGTGAGCACCTAATCCAGGATACACCACATAGAAGAAGAAGAGTCATAAATATCACCATTGTTGGAATTTGAGACTTTATAGGTATTACTCAAATCCACAGGATTATTAACATCCCTTTGCTTTGCTTTGTACACAAAACATCTCACTATTTTACAAATGTATTGGTCATTGTATTTTGTTGTTGTTGTTGTTGCCTTGACTAATTGCGACATGCGTTGCATATACGACAGCCAAACGGCGGTTTACATCCTCTTCGACCAGAATACAAAGAACAACCAACCAACCAATCACATGTCCCGATAATTGGTTTATTTTGTCAATATGTGGTTTAGTGATTATTTATTGTGTGGTTGATGTGATTCTGTGCATTTTTGCGTATGTGATAATAGTTATAATTCATGTACACACACACACACACACACACCATGTGATGGAAGATGTAGCGTCTGACAATGTGTATTTGAATATGTAGTAGTAAATTTTCGATACTACACCCAATTGTGCAAATGAAGATAGATAAACGGACAGACACTACACCAACAAATACGACTTAATTTGGTTTCGTTTTTGACTTGTGACCATTTTTCAATTCGATGCACTGTTGGAATGTGAGGTCTATGCCGAGGGACTCTAAGTTGAATTTTGTTGCAGGTGGAATTCACACAACACAGATTTATTAACCATTTTTGACTTAACAATAATTTTTTTAATTCACCAAATGCACACATGCAAGTTGAGTAATAGTGTTGATAGCGCACTCGTGTGTGTCACTTGTTTTGTTTGTTTTTGATGAAAAAATCCAAAATTTGATTTATTTTGTCCATATTGGACCAAAGTTAAGACAATTTTGTTGGGAAATGGTATTTGTGCAATTTCGAAAACAAGACTTTGTGTCTTTTTCCCATTTTTCTTGACACACACACACACACACACATGCACGCATGCATACATGTACAGCTCTGTACAGCTACACAAAATAGTGTTTCATATTCCAATCTACTTTTATTGTTCCTCATTCATTCTTTGTTGAAGTCGCGTTTTCAATGGGTTTGAGTCCTACCACCGGTATTAAATAAAAGCTTTTCAAATTGTCTACTAACTGGAAAATGTTTTTTCTTCCTCCCCACTCCCCATTTAAAGGATGCTTGAATGGCTTAGGGTTGTTTCTAAAAGTTGTCAGATTCTAGACATGAATTGATTTAAGTTGTGGCATTGAATGTGAACTGACGAGTTTGGTTAGTTAAGTTAGGGAGGAGGGCATTCCTCGAACGACAGACAGCTGGGATGTTAATGATCCTGAGGATTTGAGTAAGGCTTATAAAGTCTCCGTTTCCAATGATGGTGATATTCCTGACTGTTCGTCCTCCACGTGGTGCATCCTGGACTAGGTGCCTATTGGCATGTAGACTAATAACAGCAGGGTCCGAGTGCACAGTGGCATAAATGGGCTTTCACTGGATTCTTATTCAGTGAATGGGTGCCAGCATACACCATAATATATGTAGCTGGTTAGGATTGTGAATCCGTCAACCGTCATCAACCCTATAGAAGAATGTCTGGTCAATTTCTGTGAACACTGGCATCGTCGCAAGGAAGCGGTGCTCTAACCAAGAAACTTCATTTATCCCTCCAAGTTCAATTTGCATCCAACAACCCTATCGTATATTCGAGAAGCTATTCAAACCTGGAATCAATGTTATGTGTTATGTTATGACAGATATGCAATTGCTGGTTTGATGCACCACTGGATCCAATATTGGGTAGGTATGAGTTTGACTGCCACCGACGGCGCCAACTGTCTTTTTGTCAGGATCACAAGGATGCCGTGGGAGAAGTTTCTTGGTTGTTTGCGTAGATTGACGAGACCGCTTGATTTTTTGTCAGAGTTATTTCCCTTAGCCTAACGACTACATACATACTACCTTTATAAATACTTTGGATTTATGATTGCACTTTCTAGTCAAGACGGAAGTCCAGTTATACAGCAATGAACTTGGTCTCTACAGTCCACCTCAAGTACAAGACGGGTTACGTCGAAGTTAAGAATATTACCATTGTTAGAATTTGCTTAAATCATCAGAATCATTAGCACCGTTGATGTTGTTGTTGGCTTTAGTCAATACGATTTTACAATTACATTTGTACTCTATCTATATTGTGATCTGTAAACCAACTTTGTGGAATTAATGGTGCTTTGATCACGTATGATTTAAGTGATATTTTTAGCACGATTGGAGTTTTTTTTTTAAAAGATGACATTTTTTTATTATCAATGTCACAACGTTCTGATACGTTTCGATTTTACAGAATTTTTAAAACTCGGTAAATAAATATCTTAACAAGATGAGGTATATATATATATATATATATATATATATATGTGCTATGCTTAGAGATTCTCAAACATAAAATTTAAGCACGAATATGTTTACTATTATTCGTTATTTTTATTACAAAAAAGTTTACATATGTTTTTATTATTTTAATTTGTTCTAAATTAGACATACGTATAACTGTATATGGAAAAAATGCAAATAAATGGTTACTAGATGATTTCATTCTCATCATTTGAACACAAAGCATTTATGACATCTGCTGTACAAGTATGCCGCATATCACACACAACCACACACATATGACGCTCCTTTTTGTTAATTAAACTATCCATTTTATTTGATTTGGAACGTAATCATTGTAGCAACCACTGTCACAATGGATAATCAATTCTTTTTTTTGAATTGTTAAACATTGATGTATTGAAACACGTTCGAATTTAAGCGCGTTGTATGTCATCGTTCCGATTTCAACATATATTCGGTTTGCGACCATCCTAATTTATTATTGTTATTCATTTTTTTCCCCAATGCACACGTCAATGAAATAGCTTTGGTGTTTGTTTATAATTATTTTCTGGTAATGTATGGCTTTTGATGCAACAACAACAACAACATTAGTTCCAAGTTCACATAGCATCCCAAATTCCTATGCGAATCTAAGTTGGGAACGGGGGATAAATGAAGATTCTTGGCTAGAAAACTGCTTCCTTGCAACCACACAAGTGCTTACAGGAATTGTTGAGGCGATCTTCTTGGGAGTAATTGGGAGTTGACACCGGTTGATGGATTTACAAACTTAGCCGGCTGCAGATGCTTTTAAGCATCTTGGGTATATGCTACCAATCATTCACTGAGCGAGAGTCTAGTGAAAGTCCAGTTATACCGCTGTGCATTCGATTTCTGCTGTTGTTAGCCTAGATACCTGTGGACACTTAGTCGAAGATACACAAAATGGAGGAGGGACAGTCAGAAATATTACCGTTATTGTAACTTGACACTTTATAAGCATTAGTCAAATCCTCAGGATTATTAGCATCCCCACAATTTGACATAAATCTCGAGTCTAGTCTTATTGTGTGGAACGAACTGCAAGTTTTTATAGTTGATGATTCTTTTGCACTCTGTTTTCTATTACTGACGGATTGAAATAATGCCCATGAAGTCTGAATTTTTAATTTTTCCGGGGTGATTTATTGGTACAGCGCTCAACTTGAACCTGGATGGGCATGGGTTCGATCTCCACTACCGGCACCAAATGCGCTGGCCTACGTTCGGCTTTTCTACAATGTTTACTACTGAAAGATGCTTTATGTAAAACATTTCAAGTAGTAATACATGTTTAAAAATAAAAAAACATACGACCCAAAAGTGTACCTTTTTTTTCCAGCTCACTATTTACGGATTGTTCCCAGCGTGCGGCAGTAGCAGCAGCTGCAGTTGCCCATGTTCATTTCTTGTCAAGTTTGGCGGCTGTTGCATCGAACAGTTTGACAAATCCCAACGGCACGAATACCAACATCAAAGATGGCGCAAATGTGAACTCCAAAACCAACAGCAACAACAATAATAAGAATAGCAGTCATCATCATCATCATCATAATATCGGTTCATCGTCACATTTGGATAGTAAATCTACCAAAGTTATCGATTCGATCAAGAACAACACGGGCGGTTGTGGGAATCATTTTTCCCTTTCTATAGGCGCCGATACGAATACGACTGACATGCTTCGGACGCAATTTGCAAAATGTAACAAGTACGTGTGCCTGTGTGTGGTTGTTTTTGTTTTGTGTATGTTTGTGTAATTCTTATTCTTGGTGACGTAGTGGCTGGTTGTCTAAATTGAGCAGAAGAAATTTTGGAAATAGGGATTGAGAAAATAAAACTATGTAATGTGGCTGGTTTGGGTAGAAAGAAAAAGAAAGAATATTGACCACGCGGTTGATTGAACCGAATCGACAAGGCCTATCAGAAACAACAACCTCGCATGAAACAGCGAAATCATTATCATTATCGGTGATAAACATCTCCCCACTGGTTATTATCGCCCAGGGTAGTCCAAATTACCAAAACGCCTGCAAAATATCAACTTTTACAGCGTGCACCTGGTGAGAAATTTTTAATTCATTTTTTCTAGTCCCCTCTCTGGGTAGAGTTCCTAAATAGGACTGTTTAGTGATAATATTCGGGGTGACACGGTTAACCTTTGTCGCTTTCTTCTCAACGCATTAACGACCTTAACATCTGACTATACGTTTGGTCTGCCACTTCTTATTTGACACAGCTAACCCCTTTATTGCTAAAGGCCGTTCTACTATCTGTCACCTGTGGACGCGCTACGTAGGGGTTGGTCTCTCACCTCAGAAAGAGGGAAATGCTGTAGAAGAAGAAGAAGAAGTGTCTGGTTAATAGAAGCTTTATTATTGGGTTAGGCTTTCTGAGCATGATATTATGTATAAAAATGAACATTCTAATAGTAATGAAGTCCTTAGATTATACATATATGTGGAACCAACTGGTGGTTGTACAGTCCTTTTAATCGGATATCTCGATTAAAAGGTCTTGTTTAAACGTTTTAATTTTTTTATTAATTAATAAACGACTGAAGTCTTAAAATCATACACACATAGGACAAACTCCTACTGAATCACTGTACTAAAGATACAACAAAATTTTACACTGGATTATTATTATTATTATTGTTACTATTGACTTTGCTGATTTAGATAAAAATATTAGAAGACGTAAACTGTAAAACGAATTCATCCAGCATATTCTTGTCAGTTACAAACATACACAAATACATATATTAAAATTCAAGTTTTAAAGTTAACGCAAATCACTATGCAAACAAACATACATACACTTTAGTAAATTTGCATAAATTACATAATTAAATTATAAGTACTGAAGCGTTTTGAGTAGGCATGTGTTTCACTCCCACGAACAGTACAATAAATAGGGGGCCATTCGATGTGCTAAAAACATGGTCCAAACTAAATTTAAAAATTCGTTCATTTTTAAACCATTTCATCCATTTTACACAAGTTTAGAACAGTGATGATGATGATGATGATGTGTTAAATAAGTATCTTTAGAAATCCCAAAATGATTGTTACCTATTATAGACTTAAGAATTGTATATTGTACATGGTACACTTTTAAAATGTACTTTCTTTTCAATTTTTGTTGTTTCAACTCCTATTTGCTGCAAATGGGCCTTTAGCCCAAACTGAGGAGATGACCCGTATTCAATGTTATTTGTGATAACTGAACATCCTATTTAACAACTTGGTCACTGTGTCATAGCTCCGGAAATACGTTTGGGTTTTTCCCATAAAGCTAGGCTAACACAAATGTTGTTATGTAATTTCAAAACCCTTTCGCTCTGAAGAACATGGGACGAGGCAAGATTGTTTCATATAATTGTACGTTACAATTGTGGTTTTGGAAATTGTGCATATTGAAGATTGGAAATTCTGTTCGGATTTTGCCAAACCCGGCTTATCAGAATCAAGCTGCTTTCACTTCCTTTCCGTAGTTCAGTGAAATGGTGTTGTATCTTCAGCACTATTGATTGTGTTACAGAGGAACCAGGTTGCTAATCTTGCGTTCAAACCGGACTTGGTATCAGGCTACCAGTGACTGGCATATAATATGTTCCGAGGTTGCAAAGTTGGTGTATATTGCTAGGCTGGGTGGAGATGGGGTTTGAGGCTCACAGTGGGCCCTCATTTGGCAGAAACAGTTGGCAGAAACATGTTTATTGGAAAAAAAACATTTAATCAATGAAAAATGAAATAATTAGACAGTCTACTAATATTCAATCTCGAAATGTCGTTAAATCATTTATGTTTCTTCCAAACAAAAGAATTATTATTTTGAAAAGAGCAATTACTATTATTAAAATAAAAACGGCTGGTACATATTATATTCTTAATATTTATTTTATATGAATTTATTACCTTAATTGCGATGTAGCAATTTCTTTAAAAGATACAAGTTACAGACTTCTAATTACGACATACGTACACAATAACTACCAAAAGTGGTGATGGGGATTACTTTTATTTTTATCATTCTACATTTATTTGTTTCAATTCATACTACTTGCTCGTTATTATTGTCAATTAATAATCTGATAAATAATAAATTTTTATTTTCGTTTTTTTACTTTTACAAAGACAAATTATTCATTTGTCTAACATTAGACTTGAATATTTTTCTTTTTACGAAATGTATATGTTATTATTTATGTCATAGCGTTGTAATCTTTTTTTTGCATATATACTACATATATGCTTTTGTTGAGTTGTTAGCGTTAGTTTTTAACTAAAAATTGTATAAAGTCATAGATAGTGACTTGTATTTTGTCAATTATGTATTTCTTCCGACTTTTTTTCCTACTTCAAAATTATGCGTTTTTTGTTGTTATAGTTGTAGTTACTCAATAGTCAATATTTTGTTGCTATTCTACATATAGTGTGGGGGGCTATTGATGTAAAATACAAAATCCAAAAAGTTTTTTCTTTTTCTTTTGTGTTGGCAACAATAATAAGAATAATCGACGTTTGCAAATGACATATTGGACAGTTTCGTGTTGTTTAGCGCACAATATACAAAGTCGTGTTTTTCCTATTTCTCAGAAGGCTTAGAATAAATTTATTTCTCAATGTTTCAATTCATTTTCAATCTATTTTGAATACGTTCTCATAGTATGAAGACATTTTTCAAAAAAATAGTTTACGTTTTCGTAATTTATTTCATTTTTGTGTGTATGTGTCAAGTATGGCATTGTGATACGTTTTACTGTTATTATTATTATTATTATTTCACTTGGTTTTATATTGGGTTATACAAAGGTGGAACTTTAACTCACGGTCAACCAGATTTGAGACTAGTGTTCTAGCTATCTGTGGAACTTAGCAACTAAAAATTATTTTCTGTTTTATGCTTACTACTTCACATATTTTACGGGAAACATTTTTCAGCAGTGGGGTCCGCATTTGGTACTGGTGGTGAAGATCGAACCCATGTTTGAGTCGAGCGCTGTACCGCTAGACTATCCAGACAAATGTATTATTGCAAGGATTCTCAATTTGGAATATAAGAACGATTAAAGAGGGTCACCTAGTCGAGGGGCCTTTTTGCTAACATTGAGTCAGTGAATGAACCACTGTCATTCTGGTTTCTACCTTCCAACTTGTATGATATGGATGCTTGTGACAAGACAATAAACTCTTGCCAGAAATAGTCTTACGATTAACAACACACACACATGCTTCTAAGTTGTAACACGTTTGTTACTTCTATACGGAACCTGAATTTTGTTGCGCCGTCTTGGCAGAGGTGTCTACAGGGGCTAAAATGGGCAGTACCAAAATAAACACTTTGAAATTGATTGATTTTTTTCACATCACTTAAGCATATTGGGCACATTAACATTTTACTAAAACAACCCTTGAACATCACTTTAGCAATATTAATATTCGAAACAAAAATATTCTGACTAATAACCCAGAATTTACATATTTTAACATGATAAAAATACTACTACATTATTTACTTAAAAATAAATTGTATTATAAAATATGTACATATATACAAAATGGACATCACCAAATTTACAAATTTATTATTTCAAGGGATAACTATGGTTTTTTATAACTTCTTTCAAACGCTTCGGATATGAATAGACCAAATTATTGATAAAATCTTGTGGAATTCGATTGAAAAGTTTTTTGAAAGTAGCTAAAACTTCTGAGCTGTATAAGTACCTACTTGTTTGACTCCATCTTGGTAGTTGCCCTTACTTAATTCCAAAATATCCATGAAAACACAATGGATATGCAACCTTTTAACAATGCAATTGTAGTTTTGAGGAAAATCGGGACCACAGATAACCGTGGATTGCACTGCCTATGATTCGTACTTCAAAACACACTGATCAGCAAAAAAACGATTTCTAGAAACAAACTGGACGGGTTTCATATGTTTTCGCAAATTCCACACGTCTTCTTCTATGTTCTACTGTTAAAGGAACTTTTTTTAGTGTTTTCCTTAACTGCAAATTGGTCGATTTCATTCGATTGTGATAAGTGAATAATGAAAATGTGGTAATTCCTCTTTTTGTATTTGTTGGATAGGCTTTATTCTGTTTCTATTTAATCTGGTGATAATAAACGTATCATTTCGTTTGCTTATACATGGTGCAGGTCCAGCTCTTGGTGTTCTTGGATGTGTACAATCCTTTAAAGTTATGTATACAGTCCTTGTACTTACCTTAAATATATCCGCGATTTGTTCAATAGTTAAACCAAAATTATAACTTTTATTTGTTCGTAATTTTTAGCAGTTAAGAAATAGCTTTTACCATTTAAACGCATTGTAATCACGTGCGATAAACGTTCAAAATTGTGCCAAGGTTAAGGCTTCAAATTAAAGTATTTGATAGATCGATAAAACAAAAATGAGGGGTCAAGTTCTTAAAATTTTTCTTTGATCTTTTCACACGATAATTAATGTTAAATTTTATATACATATAAAATTTGAAAACTAATGAAGTTTCTTTAAATAAAATGTATGCAGTGACGTGTGCTGGGTTATGTAAGCACTTGGAAAATTATATAAAGAAAAAATTATTTAAAAAAAATTTTTGTTGCTTAATCGTTTAATGTTATTAACTCAATATGTATATAATTTTTAAGTGTAACTATTACCAATTACCCACTTGAGTGCTATTTATCCAAAAATTCCAAGACACTTAAATATTTCTAATTATGAAAACCTTAAAAAACAATTAACTTCAAGTATTGATAGCCCATATTATTTTAGCATAATTACTTTGTTGAAAAAAATATCTTTCAAGTTAAAACAAAAAAAATTGAAAAATTAGAGTTCATTGACAATTACCATTTTGGACCCTGTAGGTATGTGGGAATGAGTTCGAATATTATCACTGCCTGGGTGGTTTAGCTGTATAGCGCTCGACTCCTACCTGGGTGGGCATGGTTTCTATCCTCACCACCTGCACCAAATGCTGACCCCTGTTTGGCTTTGCCAGAATGTCTGCGACTGAAAGATGCTTTCCGCAAAAACATTTGAAGTAGTGAGAATAAAATTAAAAAGTTAAAATAGAAAAAAATGCATACCCTCGTTTTGCTAAACGTCTACTTTCCTTACAACGTTTTTTATCAAACTTTCATACAATGAATAAATAGTAATAATGCCTGGATGGTCTAGCAGTATAGCGCTCGAATCGAAACCAACACCGGCACCAAATTTGGACTTACGTTTGACTGAAAGATGTTTTTCTTAACAGATTTAAACTAGTAAAAATAATCAATTCTTTTAAAGTGTACTACTTTGACTAATTGGTCGATACATGTGTAATAATTATTCCAATCTTATTATTATTATTATTATTATTATTATTATTATTATTAATAATAATAATAATAATATTATTATTACAAGGCCTTTTGCTTTAAAAATAAGCATAGGGCAACAAGAAAACAGTTGCAGCAAACACCAACAACAAAGTCTCATAATTCAAAGCGAATGTAAGATAGCAAACGTTTTCTATGTACTTGGACATTTTGCCAAACGTTTTATTTGATCCCATGAAACATTCATTTCAATAAAATCTTTCTGAATAGTTCTTAGACAAGTTTTCTGTGGTCTACCCAAACCTTTTACCATTTTTAATCCTTTATTTCAAAACCGTTTTTGATGGTTTTTCGATCGGCAAAAGTGAAATTTGACCAAGTAATTTTCTTCATCCAATTGTAATGATGTCATATAGTGACCTATACATAATTATTCTCATAATCTTATTATTTGAAATGTGATTAGGCCAGGTAATCTTTAGAATACTTCTAAGACACTGGCGATGAAAAACATCCACCATCATATCAATATTATCTGTTCGTTTTCACATTTCACTCTCATTTATTGCCGAAGGAATTGATTATTGATACGTACAAACGAAGTTTTGTCTTCAGGTGGATTGAAGAATATGACCAGTCTATGAAAGACTGACATTGAAATGATTGACTGCTACTATCTCAACAACAACAATGAAAAATTAGTCTTTACTCATGTCATTACTATTTACTTGCTGTTAATCATTGTTTCCACATTCGTGATGTGTTTACCATATGACTTCGAATAGTTCATTTTGTTACTATTATTTGTAATTTTATTATTAATATTTTGATTAATGGTGAAAATTTTTTTTTGGTGCTAAATGTATTCCTAGTAAGGTATTGAAGCTTAGCGCAATAATAATACTTCACGTATTTTTGTTTGACTGCTGACCCGTTTTAAGTGAAGGAAAAGGTTATCGATACGGTTTACATTTTGATTATATCTGTTTTATCTACAAACCATAATATGTATGTTCAACAATTTACTAGTGCAATTACATTCAATCATACTGAAATTATTATTTATTCATTTTGCTATATAAATACATGCATCTATTTTGTGTTGTTTCCTCAACAAATAATTCGACTTTCTATTAGTGTTATTTTCAAACTTTGTATTGATTTTGCCAAGTAGAATTATTGACTGTTGGTACAAGGTCATCATTTGATGAGATAGTTTGACGTGTGATGATAATTATTGAAAGAAGAAGAAGAAGAAGAAAAACAATATTTTCGATTTTCTGCACTACGTTTATTTTTTATATCGATTCTATACATTTTTTCCCACTAATTCATCCCGTCTGTAATTATTTTGATATAATACATGTTTAGGGCGTTTCATTTTTTGTATGTTTGACTAATTTTTTATTTACTACGACAATAACAACGCCAATGTAAAATGATTTAGTAATAAGACTAATTAATGATTTTCAATGTTGAAGGAAATGGATTTATTGCCAAGTCTGGGTCTGTTACATATTGAGAGCAAAATTGTTAACGGAAATGGGAAATTGTTGAGCAGATGGATTTTACACACGTTTGTTGAAACAATAGTTGGTAGATTTCCCTCTAGCAATACTTTTTTAACTGTAATTATGTTTTTTTACAATATATATATATATATATATATATATATATATATATATATCACCGTGACTATTACACATTTTTGAGTTTCTACTTTATTTTTGATTAAAAGATAATTATTAAGAGATTTTCCCATACTTGTGTTATGAAAGCATTTATTAATTTGAACATTTTTTAATTTTATTATAATTAATGCATGTTAGAAGTATTTCTTTTAAATATTTTGCATTATAATTTACTAATCCTAATTTTATAAATATTTTTGCATATGATATATAATATAATATAATATAATATAATATAATATAATATAATATAATATAATATAATATAATATAATATAATATAATATAATATAATATAATATAATATAATATAATATAATATAATATAATATAATATAATATAATATAATATAATATAATATAATATAATATAATATAATATAATATAATATAATATATAATATAATATAATATAATATAATATAATATAATATAATATAATATAATATAATATAATATAATATAATATAATATAATATAATATAATATAATATAATATAATATAATATAATATAATATAATATAATATAATATAATATAATATAATATAATATAATATAATATAATATAATATAATATAATATAATATAATATAATATAATATAATATAATATAATATAATATAATATAATATAATATAATATAATATAATATAATATAATATAATATAATATAATATAATATAATATAATATAATATAATATAATATAATATAATATAATATAATATAATATAATATAATATAATATAATATAATATATGATATAAAAATAATAATAATCATAATAATCATAATCATAATAATAATAATAATAATAAAGTTTTTACTTCTTCTATTCTAGTAATATTAAATTTATTTATTTTCATGATACATATTGCTTATGGTGATACGGTTTATGGTAATAAGATATACGGTAGATAAACAAGCTGCTGTCAATATCAATGCAGTATCATTTATTCGTTTCGGTAACACTATTTAATTGTATAACGCCTTATCTAAGTTAAACTAAAATATTATTTCAACATTATTTTGGCGGTATAAGTAAAATGTTTTATATAAACTAATATTTTATACCGATCTTATTCTAATTCCACCCCCCTAAACACAAGAATATTGACATTTAAAAAAATTATAAAAACTAGTAAATTACTTGATAAAAAATAATTTATATTGTAAAATGTATATATAATAATAATAATAATAAAGTTTTTACTTCTTCTATTCTAGTAATATTAAATTTATTTATTTTCATGACATATATTGCTTATGGTGATACGGTTTGTGTAATAAGATATACGGTAGATAAACAAGCTGCTGTCAATATCAATGCAGTATCATTTATTCGTTTTGGTAACACTATTTAATTGTATAACGCTCATCTAAGTTAAACTAAAATATTATTTCAACATTATTTTGGCGGTATAAGTAAAATGTTTTATATAAACTAATATTTTATACCGATCTTATTCTAATTCACCTCAAACACAAGAATATTGACATTTAAAAAAATTGAAAAACTAGTAAATTACTTGATAAAAAATAATTTATATTGTAAAATGTATATATATAGGAAATAAAAGCTATGCTTTTTTAATATTTTAGGTAATATTAATTAATTTCTAAAATTTTCTCAGTGTTTAATATAGCGGTTCATAGGTGTTTTAATTAAATGTTACGGAAATTGATTTTGCATTACATTATTATTATTATTATTATTATTGTTCATATTTGCTATTTTGAATATTTTACGGGAAACATTTTTCAGTAGTGGACATTTTAGCGAAGCCGAACGTGGGCTCATATTTTAGTGCCGCTAGTGGGATTCGAACCCATATCCACTCAGGTCCAAATCGAGAGCTGTACCGTTAGACCATCATTTATATTGCATTTTAAAATGTGTTGTCTGTAGGCAATTGTATCAATATAACTTTTATTTTAGTCAAGGAGTTTGTAATTTATAAGATTAAAAACACATTAATTTCAAAAGTATAATAAAAAGTATGTTATCTTTTTTTAACTATAGACTAGAGCATTGTTTATATAAATTGTCCAATGATCTAGAGTATCACGTTGAGTTCCAGCATTAAATGTAAAATAGAAGATTTTACCAAGTTTAGTGCTACCACCAACCCACTAAATGCGAGGCTTCGCTAAAATGTCCCCTATTGAACAATGTTTCCCGTAAAACATTCAAACAATAACAATCACGTAAATTATTTTTATTGCTTTGAATATTTTAAGGGAAGCGCATCACCAAATGTGGATATCGAACTCAGCCAGGTTCAAGTCGAGCTCTGTAGCGTTAGATCACTTCTGTACATTGATTGATTGATTTATATTTATTATTTGTTGTATAACCTTGTCACATATCACAATTTGTATTTCTACAGTTCACTGGACAAATTATCCGACTGTTACTTTGCCAACGACATGATGTATTCGAACGCCGGATTGTACAATTTCAACGCAGATTCGACTACAACGGTCGACTACGATTCATCGTCGAGCATGTCGACAAACCCAACGTCGAAAATGATGCGAATAATGCGCGATTCGATTGCTGCAGTAGCCGCTGCCTCGGCCGATCCACAATCGGACTACTACATCGATCCGACAACAACCAGCTGTTCGCAATTTTCTTTTCCAACCGACCAGTCAAAGTTGGCTGACACCGACCAAGCGAAAAGTTATGCCGATTTGGATTCGAACACGCTGGCCAAAATGAAGTCGCTGGCCAATACCAGTCCGTTGTTCTACAAGTCGGCCAAACGCACCGACACCAATTATGGTGCCACTTACAGTTGTGCTCGTGCCGAAAGCCACAGCGTTTCAAAATCCAAATTTGTCACCGACTATGACACGAATTTGAATGAAAAGGCATCGCACAAATCAAACGTCGTTGCAACTGTATCGACAACGATTACAACGTCGAGTAGTAGTGGCGGTGGTGGTGGTGGTACTCCAACGACTGCCGCCAACAATAACAACAACAGCAATACTGTGAAACGTCCACATATTAAAAAACCGTTGAATGCTTTCATGCTGTTTATGAAAGATATGCGACCCAAAGTTCAAGAAGAATGTACATTGAAGGAATCGGCGGCAATCAATCAAATTTTGGGCAAAAAATGGCACGAATTGCCACGCGAAAAACAGGCGAAATATTATGAATGGGCGAGAAAGGAA